>JASSKH010000023.1:10622088-10890895 GCA_031763025.1 Macrocystis pyrifera
ACTAATAACTAGTCGGCGACGTATAGTAAGCCACCTCGCAGCCCTAACTGTAATATCTAGCGGACTCATGACTAGTCAGCGACTTATAATCAGCCAACTCACAGCCCTAACTGTAGCACCTATCCAACTAAGAACTAGTCGGCGACCAATAGGCAGTCAATTCACAGACCTAGCTGCAAGACCTATGCAACTTAATACCGGGTACTGCATTGGTCGGCGACGTATAGTAGGCCGACTCGCTCCCGTGGCTGTAGTATCTAGCCAACTAATAACTAGTCAGCGACTTGTAGTCAGCTAACTCACAACCCTAACTGTAGCGCCGCAAGCACGCGCACGACCGCGCCCGCTCGCCGAGACATTGTGCGCGAAAACGTGTAACTCATCCCACTGCCGCGGCCACAATAGATCGAGTAGTATTACGGGGGACCATAGTAACTAGGACCAAATATTGTTAGTAAAAATAGGCAAATATATTGGTTTTTATGTGTACCATAGGTCCTATTGACTATGGTCCCCCGTAATAGTAGGAAGACATGTACACTGAAAGAAAAATGAGGGCCAAAAATACGTCGTACCGTTCACGCGAGTAACTTTTGCGTTATGCTTGTACGCCGCCTGCAAGCGTTGCACGCACGCGCTCACCAGGCCGCCCGAACGTTGTGCTCGAAGACGCGAAACTCATCTCGCTCACACCGAGGGGATTACTCCAAAAAAGAAAAGAAGACCACACCACGCCACACATTCCTATTTAGGGGGTACCAGGTACATACAGTAGTAGTCAGAACCTAATTTGGTGTCGACATGGGGGGGTGTACCATTGCCTTTGGGCACACTGTGGGTTGTGATTGCCAAAGCACCCCGTGATACAGTGGTCAGCGTGAAAAACAAACCAGTGGGGTCTATGTGGGCTACTACGAGTGTGACAATAATATTTACCCTTTTAGTGACTTGTCAAAACAGCCCAGATAGGGTTGGGTGGGAACTTTCTGTTTTTGTTTTTTTTCGTTTCGATGTTCCCACTCTAAATTATCTCCATAAATCGAGTGTGTGGTCACAGCGCGGGCTTCAAAACTCTGGAGTGGAAGAACACCGCTTGCTTGTTCCCCTACGCATACTGCCGTTAATTCTGATTTCTCAGGCGTGTGCATACCAGGTACTGCCTGCGAAGGTGGGGATTGAAAATCAAGCCAGTGGGGTGGGATTTCTGCTCACTCTGTATATGTTTTCGTGTGTACACACCCCTGCTGCTGCTTTGTTTTTACCACGTTTTTATTTTCTGGCGTGTTATTGCTTGTACAACGGGTAAGCATGAAAACAAACCACTCGGTGCGAGATTTATCTTCGCTCCCCCCCCCCCCCCCCCCCCCCCCCCTATAGTGTAGGGATGCGAGGGTCTATGGTCATACGACTACGGCCATGCATGATAGTGAGTACCCCCCCCTGCTGCAGTATATTCTACTGATGTGTACCCCGGCTCACACCGCTGCTATAAAATGAGCACAAATGTGCATATTGTGCGCTTATGACTCTGTCCCGGCATAAGAGGGACCATTTGTAAATTTGTTTTGGCTGTGAGTTGGCTGGACTTCACGGCTATTTCGGGGCACCATAGAAATCAAGACCCACCATAAACACGAAAACCTATATATTCCAGTATTTTTAGTGGGAATAGTTGGTCCTGATTACTACAGTATGTTCCCTCGTAGTAGTTGGTCGTTGGATGACGGGACCAGAGTAATCAGGACCCATCTAACACACGAAAAGCTATATATTCCTGTATTTTCACCAAGAGTATGCAGTCCTGATTGCCATGTTCCCCCGGAAATAGTTAGTAGTTGGATGTCGAAAGGTAAGCCGACTAACTGACTTGTAGTCTCATCAAACAAAATAGCTGATACATATCTCAATCCTGCCTCAAACGCCCCCAAGTCAGACACAAAGACGGGTGGAAACTCCGCGAATTCCCGGACGCAGCTACTACTGTACTGACTGTAGTGCCTAGCCAACTTCTTCGTCTCCCCGATTCCAGAAAATAAATAATTCCCCCCCATCGCACCTTTGACCTCGAACAAATACTACGGGGGACCATAGTAAATAGACCAAATAGTGTTTGGTAAAAAATATGTAAATGTATAGGTTGTTGTGTGTAGCATAGGTCCTATTTACTATGGACCCCCGTAATAGTAAAGTGTTTCTCATTCTCAGATCTCCGGCGGTGGGAGTGGGATAAAATTCCTATTGTTGTACATAAATACAGCTTTAACGGGGGACCTTACTGTAGTTATGTGGACCCATCATGTAGGATGGAAGACCTATATATTCCAGTATGTTTACCGAGCATATTTAGTCCTCTGACGATTATGTCCCAGCGTAATAGTGGTCGGCGACTTACACATAGTCAGCCAACTCACGACTAGCTTATCCAAGCGATCCCTGCATCTCGTGGGAAAAAAAACAAACAAGGAGTGGTAGGACACACTAAATTTTAATATGTCTCTGGCGTTTACTGCTTGCTGCACGGGTCATTGGGACAGAGTGTAGTACGCAAATAATTAGTATTTCTCTGGCCGTGTACTGCTGCTGCACGGCCCGAAGCAATAGAGAGTGGAACTCACATAGCAGGAGAGTTGTGAAATGTACGACAAGGGACGGGATGTGTTGCAAGAGACGAGGGAAATAGACAAATGTGACATGGAGCGGTTTGTTAACACTAGTTTGTTACACTAGATAACTGCGAGAAAACGATCGCTGTCCTAGGAGATAGACGGTGGCCACAGGCGGCGAAACTAAAAGGGGATATGATTAGCAAAAGTTTTCTATGTAGTATATGGAAACAACGTGATGAGCGCTCAACTGTTGGAAGTGTCTCTAGGAGTAGGAACAGTGCCCCGTCTCGAAAGGGATGCGTGGTCATTGGTCAAATGGATAAAGCAAGCAACAAATGAGTACGCCCGCCCGCCCCCCCCCTTCCTCCCCCCCGGTTAAACTCGCTGCCGCAACCGCAGAGGACGAAGAAGAGGAGATGGAGGAGATGCTGCAGGAAGGGCCAGCGGGAAAAGAGTGGGGGTGGCCCGACGAGGGGGGGGGTGCTGGGGGAGCCCACGAGGTTTGGCGACTGGGAGCGCAAGGGCAGGTGCTCGGACTTCTAAACCCGTCTCGGATGTGGCGCAGCACGGCAGAGCACGCACACACGGCAGAATGATGGGGTTGCTACTGGTCACATACTGCACGAAGTGTATTTTGAAGGCCGTGGTGTGACGTCATGACTGACGGGTCATCTACACCGAAGCTAGTATGTGAAGGCGAGGTTGCAGGTTCGAATATGCTAGGGAGACCGCTGTTTGACCGCTTGACTGACGGCTCATCTGCACTTATATATCTAGTAGTATGCTAGGGCGTCATGGCGAGGTTGACGGTCAAACACGCCACCACTCTGACCCCGGGAATATAATCCCCGTTAAATTTTCTCATCAGAGTCTAAACGGGGATTAAATATTGCCGGCCAAGAGTGGTATGGAGACCGCGGTTTGACCCGTTGACTGACGGTTCACGTACTCCAAAACTAGTACGTTTAGGAAGAATGGCAAAGGTTTCCGGTCAAAGATGCTCGGAGACCACGGTTTGACCGCTTGACTGACGCCTCGCGTACACTAAAGCTTGTATCTTCCGGCGGTGTGACGAGGTTGCCGGTCAATATTTCTAGGAGACCGCGGTTCGACGTCTTGGCTTGACGTCTTGACTGACCGCCCACCTACTCTAAAACGGCTGTCGTAGATTCAGACCGATGTAGGCCTTGACGCGCCCGAAAAGGCCGGCGCCTTATCTATAAGAGCTGATGGCATATGTTCGATGCTGGTCGCTGCCCCGTGGCCTGCAGCAGCCTGATGGATGAGGACCTGACGCAATTTTTGCAACCATGGGGTGTGAAATCTCGACTAGGGGAGTAGCCCAAAGTACTGCCGCACGCGCCCCGCTCTTTGTCCGTACGAATGGCAGGCGAATATATTAGGAGACGGCCAGCCAAGGGAGAAATGTGCGCCGATCAAGGGGGTGTCGAGTGTTCCGCACTAAAACCCTGGTGATCATTTGGCGTCAGTCTCAAAAGAAGAAAAAAAAATGTACCACCCTGGGCGGGAATATAAGGAGCGTTTCGACATCGACATGAATACCAAACAGTTTCTTATATTCACGTCCAGAGTGGTATGGAAGCTTGCCATCAGTCAAAAGGGATGAAAGTGCCGTCTCCTGACTTTTTTTTTTTGTAAAGGCAGGGGGTATGCATGGAACAGGCTCGGGGGGGTAGAAAACGCGCCACGTGGAGAGGGGAGGCCCGTCTTCCACTCTGCTCTCTGATCTGTGCTTGCAGCCGTGCGCAGCTCGCTTGTTGTGAAGGGTGTATGTCATAGCGCTGCGCGTACGAAAATCCGAGGATTTTTTGGGTGATCCCGTTAGTGATCAACTCAACCTGATCGAGGATAGCTGTTGTTGTTGTTGTTGTTTTCTTCTGCTTCTTCTTCCGCCTGGGCTTAGTTTTTGGTGGGGTGCAAAATCGACAACAGCAGCAGTCAGCGATTTTGGCGGAACATAAATCTTCAGGTGTGCTAAACTTTCGCGTTAAAAAAATCGCGATCTGAAAATAAAATGCGGTGTGATTTGTTTCAGGGACAACCAAACAAATACACAGGAGTAACAGGAGTAGTACGATGGTGCTCAGCTCGTATTGGTACGAATATTGATGGTGTACACATGGTGTTTCTTGTTGGCGGACTGGATGTGTGCAGGTGCCCATGATCCTTGTTTTCGCCACGCGCATGTAGCCCATTTTGAGATTCGGGGATAACTATTAATAACTACTTGAGGATTATTTGACTTTATTTGCAGTATCACGGGGGGCGGGGGGGGGGGGGTGTACTCAATATCATGCATGACCGTAGTCGTATGACCATAGGGGGGGGGGGGGGGGGGGGGGGGGGGGAGTGTACTCAATATCGTGCATGGCCGTAGTCATATGACCATTGACCCTCGCATCCCTACAATGCCGGGACGGAGCGCGTCGGGTTTTCACCAATCAGGGGTGTAATAATCAGTACCCACGATGGACCCTAAATCCTTTTTATGTCCCGTATTGTTAAACGCAATGTTTGGTTCTGATTACCGTGTTTTACTATGTTCCTCAGTATTACTCAACAAAGGGGTTAAGCCTCCGCCTCGGTTGTTAGCAACTGCAGCTCCGGGCGTCTGCTTCGCAGGCTATCTACTCCTCGACGACCACGCTCTTGTCGGCCAGGTTCCTCTTTTGACCTTGACGTGGGGCAGGGTGGAGAGGAGAGGGTTGGGGAGCGGGGCGGGGGCGGGCGGGCGGGCGGGCGGGGGGGAGTTTTCTGAGGTTTTTGTTTTACAACAGTGTAAAATCGTTCATGCATACATACCTGGTATGTACCGCTCTGGCCGTGAATACGGCCCCCGTTTGATGTTCACATCAGACTTCAAACGAGGGTTATATTCACGGCCAGAGTCGTGGGTTTGTTCCCTCTCGAGTCCCAAAAAAAGTCGTGAAAAAATGGGTGCTGCCCGTCGCGGCTATATACGCGGATAGACGAGACCTGGTTAAACCTACACCCTCCCCACGTCACGAACACAAACTCCTTCGAAATGGAGGGAGATAAACCTGCACCCTCCCCTCGTTTTGGGTACAAACCACTGCTGGCGATTTTTTTGCGCGGCTCTTTTTTTTTTTGCAACTTGGTTGAAAGGATTTGTTCTGCTTTTTTGCAGCGGTTTCTAATTGTCTGTACGTTGTTTCGCTTCGCCGTGGATAAAAGAAAATGGTTAGTACCCTATTTGCAGAGGTTGAGAACTATTGTTCAGTGGTAAAAATGTACATGTTTTGCAGTGGTTAGAGGGACTTGCACCTTTGTTTCGGCAGTGGTTAAAAGGAACTGCTGTATCTGGTACCCTTCTTTGTTTCTGTTTTTTTTTTTGGCCCGGCAACATTAACATCGACATATTGGGTGCGTCCCCGGCCAGAGTCGGAGGGTGGCATTCTTGCCGGAGGAACTAGAGACGGCGGTTTCGGTTTCTAACATGCAAGCTCCGCAGTATCCTCCATGTCCACGTTACGTGAAAAATTGGCCTAAGAACCCGCCCTGGGTGATATTTTTGGGGGGCTTTGCTTTTTTTTCTTCACCCGGTGTGGCCTATGCTGCGGTGGGGTGGTTTTCAGGCAAGGGTCGTGACTTTGGAATACGGTATGGCAGGGTATTGCACACACTGAGCGACTCTGCGAATGTCTTACGTGTACCTTCCGTGCCATGTCTGTTGAGTCTTCCGTTTTGAGATCCTTTGGGGTAGACGGCTTCGACATGCACGTAGAACGCACCGTCTCTCAAAAGACACCGGGATTCTGACCCGGGTTTGGTTTCTCACTTGAGAATGGTTATGTTCCACGCTACTGTAGCTCCAGTATGGAAATCGCTCCCGTAAGTTCTTTTGACCTCGGGGAAATCTCAGGTTGAAGTTCCTAATTTTCCGAAATTCTCATACTCAGTTTCTTATTTCCTCGTAAACGTTTATTATTTTTCCGGAAGTCTCAGCCCCGAGTTTCTTACCCAGCTCATTTTTACGAGAGGGGCGAGCGCACGTGGAGGAGTCGAACAAAGCTCACTATTACGGGGGACCATAGTAAGTAGGACCAGATGCTCTTAGTAAAAATAGGGTAATATATAGGTTTTCGTAATTTCGTCCAGAACCCCCACTGGTTCGATTTTCAAAATGACCTTTTTAGGAGATGAGTGTGGTGTCATCCTGTCGTTTTTTTTGTCGTACGCCCCCCGACACCCAGCAAAGCTTTTCTGCAACAAACCCTGGCTGGCCGGATGGTCGGAGACCTATTCTGCGATCTCATCCATGTACTGTATATATACATATATAAACCATTCTAAGAGTTAAGCATATATATACGACACCATATTTTGATTCATGTAGAGTGTGGGTGGGTGATGCTAACGAATTGATAACTTGAGTCACAAGTACAGCAGTGGTGGTCCTCTACAATGCCGATATGTGCCAGGCCAATAAATACACCGGCACTATTATAGCGGGCACCGGCACTATTCGGCGCACCGCCACACTGGTTATTCCCGTCTGCGCCAATCGATTTCATCGGCATCATATAGGGGATACCGGCATTATTTTAGCAGGCACCGGCACTATTCCGCACACTTCCACACTGCTAGTTAATCCCATCTATGCCAAGCGATGTCACCGGCATTATAGAGGGGACTCCTACTGCTGTGGTGTGAACTACTATACTTAAGTTTCCGCCTCCTCCGAGGCACACGATGCTTCCACTCGTGCATGAAACGGCAAAAGAGAAAATGGCACAGACCAAAACCGAAACGCAGGCCTCGTGATGCATGTACACATGTCTACAAGTTGACCGCCCCACCAAGAGAACAACCCCCATCTCAGCGGAACTAACTGCTGTACCTGTCACCATTGAACGCCCTCCCTCACGACGATGCCGCGAAAGGCGTATCAGTTAGAGGGGCCAACTCGCACGGGGCGGTCGCGGCGGCAGCGGCCGCGGCAGTCCCTATGTGTCGGGTTAAAAAATGCGCGCGTGCGTAACGACAATGCTGCAGTGAGCAAAACCATGTTGATCACTGTCCCATCAAAGTACACTTCAGCGCAACAGACTCTAGGGCCCTGCATCATGCTTGTCAAAATTCAACGTGTAGGTGCTTACAGACTCCCTCCAGACACATAGATGTACCGTAAGATGCAGCTCATTCATCGGCTCAAGTTTGCACGGCATTTATTGGTGTCAACAGCGTAACAATACGAACTTCGTGTCGTGGCATAAAGACAGTATTCAAGGGGACCATAGTAAATAGGACCTACGATCCACACAAAAAGCTTTTTTTTTTCAAAGTTTGAAGACCTCGGACACAGATCATACAGATCATCCCCACAATTCATGATCTAGATCTTTCAAGGCCAGTCTATTCCCCATCTATTTATTTTCCAACTCATGTTGCCGGGTGGGACATGGTCTAGCACATACTCCCGGGGTTGGATCTGTACTATGCAGATCCTGCATAGCCAGCCTCTCATAAAGGCAGGTGAAGAACTAGATGATCTACAGTAGATAGATCAGATAGATAGATCATGATCTGTGTGAGGTGTGAAAGTTTGTTATACTTGTTTTTTTGTTCACACACACCCCTCATTGAAGCTGTCATACATATGCAAGTCCGCCTCACAAGGGGTTCTCAGTAGGATGCAGCTCACTCTCCATGCGCCTCGCCGGACACCTGACCGCGCTTCGCGCTTGGCGCAAGCAATGTCTGCCTGGTCAATGAAAACCCGACATGCTCCGTTTCGGCATTATAGGGATGCGAGGGTCTATGGTCATACGACTAAGTCCATGCATGAGATCGAGTGCATCTCTCCCATCGAGTACACCCCTCCCCTCCCCCTGTCTGGGTCTCGGAAATGGGTTTATCGTGGGGTGTCGGGTTTTGTTCTTGCGTGCGACTTCGGGGTGCCTGGCGAAATACGACCGTTGTCCGTTGTACTGAAGACCGAAACGACAATATTGGCATGTTTTGCTGGACTAAAACGTTGGTAGGTATTGGTATTATTTCCTCTTCGTATGTACTGCTGCTGCTGCTGCTATTACCACTACTACTACTACTACTACTACTACTACTACCACTACCACTACCACTACTACTACTACTACTACTACTACTACTACTATACTACTACTACTACTACTACTACTACTACTACTACTACTACTACTACTACTACTACTGCTGCTGCTACGGCAGCTGCACTTTGTATGCGGTCGTTCGGCAGCACGCAAGCACGACATGTTTTTTCTGCATGCACATATACAGGTCATGCCAGTATGTGCATGCATGCTTGCAACAATATATGGTGATATATACGTGCATCATACCATAAGCGTACGTATTAATGGATGATTTCGACGGTCATCGTCATTCATTTGGGTGATGACGTGTCCTCTCACTCCTCTCACGGCATCAAAAGAAGACAAAACCCTTGTCTGTCTCCCCCGGTTATACTCTGCCCTCGATAGCTGGTGCACTTTTCTTTCTACAGCAGTAGTTTGTAGCTTATGCTCTTCTCCATCCCTTCTATGGTTGGTGCTGATCCGTTCGGCACCTACCTAACGATGTGCAGCGCTGATTCCAATCATGCCATCCACATAAAATAGGGTAACCGCATACCTGTGTAACAGATTTCAATGACTCAGCACATGGAATGTATTACGTATCAACCAGACCTGAATACTTGACGAAACGCTGGATAGGAGTCAGTGAAGTCACTCGTGAGGGGGGCTGCATTTTCAGTCGGACACGTTGTCAAGTATTTACAGTAGATCTGATTGCACGTTCCAAAGGTCACAGGGTTCTGCAGTAGTTACCCCTTGTAAAAGTGGATGGCGTGATCGGAATAAGCGCCGCGCGTTGTTGTCAGATGGTAAATGGAATAATATTACTATTTGTAGTTGATCTGATTGATAGCACCTTCCGTGCTTCAAGTCGTTGGGTTCTACTGTGGTCACCCTTGTATAATACGTGGACGGTGTGACTGGAATAAGCGCTGCACATGGTCAGATGCTAGATGGAATATTAGTACCTGACAAAAAATATATAAATAGTGCAGTCTCATGGATGATTCTGCTGACTCTCATATATTGTCTGTGCTCTACTTCTCCAGCTCCCTCCCTTTCGCAACTCAGATCCGGACTCCTCACATAGAAGGCACCCCGCTCCCGCCCCCCAAGGCCACCCGTGACAATGAGTGCACCCCCCCTCGCCCCGCTGATAATCAGTGTCAACAATTTCAATTCAATCAGTAATATTTTAATCAATGTTATATGGAGGTCGCCTCCCCTCTCTGCTGGTGCCGACCTTGTCGTGATGTTGGACGGGTTTGGACAAGGCCTTGACGCGCGCGTTTTCTTTTTATATTCGAGGTATGTGGGAAGGAAGCGCTTGCACCGCAAACCTCCCTCGCATCTCGCGCGGAGAGATCCCACAGGATATAGAGAAAGTGAGTGGGAGTGGGGGGTCATTCTCGTGGAAGAAGACCCTTCACTCCCTGGTAGCGTTCTGGGTTTGTATTCCGGTACGTCAACCATTGGGAAGACCATCCCATCACGACAAGGTATCATCTCGTAGACCGGACGTGTCTTCATGGTTGGCGTGGGGGATCGGAGATTGACGGTATCTACGTATCTTGTCCTCGACAGTTCTTTTTCATCCTGAAAATAATAAAATCGACGTGCTCTGTCGCGGCATTGCAGGGATGCTACGTATGGCGATACGACTACAACCATGTATGACATTGAGTACCCCCCCCCATTGGAGGTGTCTCTATTAGGAGTAGGAACGGTGCTCCGTCTCGAAAGGGATGCGTGGTCAACGGTCAAATGACTAAGGCAAACAACAAATGACTACGCCCCCCCCCCCCCCCCCCCCCCCCGACCATGTGTACACCTTAGGTAAGATTATTCAAGGTAGGAAAGACGCGGGACTGACAACGTACTGTTTCTTTCTAGATGTGCAGAAAGCCTACGACACAGTATGGAGAAATGGATTGTGGAAAAAACTGTGGGAAATAGGAACCAGAGGAAAGATGTGGAGAATGATGAAAAATATGACGGAATGTGCGAGAAGTGCTGTGATGCTGGACGGGGAAATATCGAAGTATGTTGATATTTTACAAGGTGTTGCACAGGGATGTACGTTGTCACCTAACTTATTCAAGATTTATATTAACGACCTGATAGTAGCAGTCGAGGGAGCAAGGCAGGGAGTCACGGTAGGGGAAGATACGGTGTCGGGATTGATGTTTGCGGATGACTTCGTGGGGATATCAGAAACACCCGAAGGATTGCAGAAACAAATAGAGAAGGCGCTAGAATACGCCAGGAAATGGAGGGTGACGGCGAACGTCAAGAAATGCGCAGTGGTTGTTTGCAACGAAGATAAGGTAAACCCGGTAAATTTCAGTTGGAAGTGGGGAGAAGATGAATTGCCGATCGTAGACCAGTATACATACGATGGCGTAGAGATATCAAAAGACTGCTCTTGGGATACACATATAGCAAAAGTAATAGGAAAGGGTAAGGCACAAGTAGGCAAGATGGATGCGATCCTAACAGACCCGAACCTTGACACTAGGATTAAGAGATGTATCTTGATGAATGTGATAGTACCAAAGCTAGAATATGCCGGAGAAGTATGGGAAGGGAACGCGAAACTCGTAAAAACAGTTGGAAACAGTACAAATGACAGCAGCTAAAAAAATCCTAAGATGCTCAAGTACGACTAGTAATACAGTATTAAGAGCAGAACTGGGAATGCGCCCACTCAAGACAAATAGAGACATGAGAAAGTTGAACTGGCAATATAAAGTAAGGAACATGCCAAAAAAGAGATTGCCAGCCATAGTTGATAGAGCTGTATGGGAGAAAGTATCAAAAGGACGAGCTGGAATAAGGTGGGATGGCGTAGTTGAGAAAGTATGGAAGGATCTAGGGGGAAACCAAGTAGAGATGATGTCCGCCGGGAAGTTTGAGAGGTACAAGGCAGAAGTAGAAGAAATGATAGAAAGAAGGGAAAGGCTAGCGCTAAGAAACAAGGTGGAATCGGAAAAACATTTGGAGATATACGGGGGATTGAGGGAAGGAATAGGAATGAAAACGTATTTGCATGGCCCAATGGACTTCGCGAAAAAGCTAAACCGCGCTTGCGTGTAGGGGACCTGGACCTGCCAGAAAGAAGAAAGAGGTACACCAGTAGCCGGGAAGAGGAGGAAGTAGACGCACAGATGTGCCCGTGTGGCAAAGCAATAGAGAGTAGAACTCACATAGTAGGAGAATGTGAAATATACAAGGAGGAACGGGATGTGTTAGAAGAGGAGATGAGGAAAATAGACGAATGTGACGTGGAGGAGTTTGATACAATGAATAGCAGCGAGAAAACGATCGCTATCCTAGGAGATAGATGGTGGCCACAGGAGGCCAAACAGGAAGGGGATAAGATTAACCAAAAGTTTCTATGCAATTTATGGAAACAACGTAATGAGCGCCCAATTGTTGGAGGTGTCTCTATTAGGAGTAGGAACGGTGCTCCGTCTCGAAAGGGATGCGTGGTCAATGGTCAAATGACTAAGGCAAGCAATAAATGAGTACGCCCCCCCCCCCCCCCCCGCCCTCCCCCCCCCCCCCCCCACTGGCCACGATCAATGTTGACAGTTTTTATCCAATCGGAAATATTTTTAAATCATGATAATATAATAATAGCCACAAAACTTCTGCTGCAACAGATAAGACCGCACCTGAGATACTACGTTACCAGGTATGTTGTGTTAAACGTTAACCACTGTAGAGCTGCAGTCCCGTACTGGAGACAAACCACTCAAATTCCAAGTAGTTAGTCACCAAAACTGATCTAAAGAGACTGCAGTCCTGCAAGGGATATCAATCGTACCTCGCTGTGCGCTCCCGCCAGATGGTTCAAAAGACCGAACCTGTTCTACTGCAGTAGTGATTCCTCTAATAGTGCCGGTAGTGCCGGTATATATGCGCCAGCCAACCACACCGGCAGTTACATATAGCGGCGAACCGGCACTAAATACTCCGCACACACTGGCACACTGGCACACTGGCTAAGCTCATCTGTGCCAAGCGATTTAACAGGCGCTAATTGAAGCGGGCGGCGGGCACTACTCAACCCCGGCACCATAGAGGGGGACCACTACTACTCACTGCTGCTGCTGTAGTTTCGGTCGCTCCACCTGGGCTCCTAACTGTGAAGGCATTGCCTGCTGAGCTAAAGGGGTACAAGATCGATCGAATATCCGGCCCAAGGTAATCCTTACAACACTCCCCCCCCCTCTGAACGGGGGGGTCTTTGGGGCGTCTACACCGTGTGCCAGTGGTGCGGCCGTACGCTGGCCTACCTGCTTCATTTCAACACCTGTTGTGGAACCAGGGAAACGTGTTTTTAGGGACGCACGCGGAAGCGTTTCTATAAAAGAAACGTTCGAAGTGAGATTCGAACCCGTGTCCTGTCGGCGAACGACGCCAAATGTGATTTCACGCGCAGGTTCGAGTCCTGCCGGCGGCGCCAACTGTGAAGGTGTTACCTACTGAGCTGAAGGGGTAAAAGATTGATCGATTGCCCACAGCCCCAGGTGACCCTTATGACATAGCCCTGTTGCTAGAATAGTGCTCCGTACTACCAGTACAACGTACGTATGTCTCTACTCTAATTCCATTTAGTTTGTTTCCAAAACGGGAGTGCAGTCCTACAGGCTGAATACGTAGCACAGCATGTACTGGCAGTAGTAATTTACTGATTCACTTGGCCAGTATATTCGCCCGTAGTTTTATCATACGTACGCCCCAGAAACACGCCATGTTGTGGTACGTAAACCCACCCAGGAGGAGAGACAGCAGTATACTGCTGCAATCCAGTGTACTGATCGATTTTGACGACAGTGTACTCGCTACTGGCTGAGTCCGCCAGTGCCCAGCTCTACAAGTATAGGGCTAAAAATTCGTAGGCTTGTTGCACACTTTCCCAAGGTGTCTTCTGCCTATTCCTGGGAATGTGGATGAGTGATTGATGTCAAAGCTGCTGTAATGCAATAGGCTACTAGAGTCTACAGTAATCCGATAGGTTTCCGTGTTTCGTGTCCGTTGGTTTAGTTTTTCCTGGGGATGTTCATGAATGATCGACGTCAAAGCTATTATTGTGGTTCAATAGGCTACTGACTGTAGTCCAATAGGCTGCTACAGTCCAATAGGTTGCTGTAGTCCAATACTCTAATCTAGTCTACTATTGATAATAAGTTTCCTTCTTTTGGTTTCCCTCGGTTTTCTTTTTCGTGGGAATGTGTACGGGTGGTCGACGTAGAAACATCATGCTACTACTGTAAACTCCTTGTCGGGTGGAAAACTATTACGGGGGTCCCTAGTTAACGGGACCAAAATTTTGTTAGTAAAAATAGGTAAATATATAGGTTTTTATGTGTACCATAGGTCCTATTAACTGTGTACCCCCCGTAATAACATAACAATCATTGACGACGAGTACCAACACCAGAACAAAGCGTGTTCGTACTGAAAATCACGAACGAAATGTAAACACAGCGGTATAAGGATTACCCAGCCCAGGGTAATCCTTACAACACTTTCCCCCCCCCCCTCTGAACCAGGGACATGTGTGTTTTTTTTAGGGATGCACGCGCAAGCGTTTCTATAAAAGAAACGTTCGAAGTGAGATTCGAACCCGTGACCTGGACGACGTCAAACGTGAAGGAGATACCTACTTAGTTATAGGGGCAAAATATCGATCAATTACCCAGCCCAGAGCAATCCTTATGACAACGGCGTCAAGCACTCAGATCTGATTGATACGTAGCACCTTCCATGTTTCAAGGCAATGGGCTCTATTAATAGGTCGTCACTGTTCTATGTGTGGATGGTATGATTGGAGTAAGAGATGCACAATGTCAGATGGCGAAAGGAATAAAAATAACGTATATACATGCAACCTATACCAATTATCACATCGGTCAGATCGTCGACCTCCACTTCATGATAAAAGGGTGGAGGTCTCGGAGGGGAGAAGGGGGGGTGGGGGGGGGTGTACTCGATAGGAGAGATGTACTCGATCTCATGCATGGCCGTAGTCGTATGACCATAGACCCTCGCATCCCTACAATGCCGGGACGGAGTATGTCGGGTGTTCACCGACCAGGCAGACATTGCTTGCACCAAGCGCGAAGCGCCGTGAGGTGTCCAGCGAGTCGCATGAAGGGTGAGCTGCATCCTACCAAGAACCGCTTGTGAGGCGGACTTGCATATGGATGACAGCTTCAATGAGTTAGTTTAATTTCCGGTGTAGCCACTTCCAGAGACAGCAATGGAAGTACTATGTAACAGCCTCTTGGGTGCCTTACCTTGAACACTACGTGATGCGATCAATTCCCTTGTGCAGAGTAAAGGTTCTTTACATCGTACAAATGATCTAACTCGACGACCAGCTGTGGGCGACCGCCAAAAAAAAAAAAAAAAAAAAAAAACGGTACCCTGGATGTCTAGCTCACGTAATGAGCGGCATGTTTTACAGTGTCGTTGCCAACCGACGCCAACCCAACCCATATATAATATATATATATATATAATAGGGGGGGGGGGGGGTATCATGCATGTTCCGTAGTCGTCTGGCCATAGATCCTTGCATCCCTATACAATGCCGGGACGGAGCACGTCGGGTTTTCACCGACCAGGCATATATTGCTTAAGTGCACCAAGCACGAAGGGCCGTGAAGTTTTCGGCGCTTCGCATGAAGCGTGAGCTGCATTCTTCTATTGAGTAGTAACCGATTTTTTTTTAGGTGGACTTGCTTGCATGTGGATGACAGCTTTAATGGGTCAATTTATTTTCCGGTGTCGCCACTTCCGGAGACAACAGGGGGGGGGGGGGGGGGGGGGGGGGTAACAATTGATTAATTTCGCGATAAGATACAGATCTTTTTCACGGCAGATAGAAATAGTGGATGTCTGGTCTACTGGTACCGATATGTTATACGACGACTATTACGGGGGACCACAGTAAATAGGACCTACGGTAGACACTAAAACCTATATATTTCCCTATTTTTATTAACATTATTTGGTCATATTTGCTATGGCCCTCCGTAAAATTAATATGAGATACCCCTCATTCTGGACGGAATGAAGCCACCATTAACTATCGATTTTAATACATGAACGGTCCTTACATTTTCGACCAAAGTGTCACCTGGCATATATATACCAGATACCAGGTATATAATATATATATATATATCCAGGTATATATGTTATACTACAGGTTGTATAGACTCATTACGTATTAGTAACATATTTGTTTCGTACACGTCGACAGTTTTTTTTCAACGGCTATCGCTGCTTGTCCGAACGATGTTGATCGCGAAAATAGTCTTCGGTTGACGCCATGCCTTCCGTCTTTCGTGTTTCTCTTTCTCAAATGTTTCCAAACTGCTGAAGGGCGTATGTAGCGCCATTCTTATGCAGTACGATGACATGGCATTGCGTTGTCTACCCCGCCCCCCCCCCCCCCGCCCCTGTTGTGTAGGGGACCTGGACCTGCCAGAAAGAAGAAATAGGTACACCAGTAGCCGGGAGGAGGAGGAAGTAGACGCGCAGATGTGCCCGTGTGGCAAAGCAATAGAGAGTAGAACTCACATAGTAGGAGAATGTGAAATATACAAGGAGGAACGGGATGTGTTAGAAGAGGTGATGAGGAAAATAGACGAATGTGACGTGGAGGAGTTTGATACACTGAATAGCAGCGAGAAAACGATCGCTATCCTAGGAGATAGATGGTGGCCACAGGAGGCCAAACAGGAAGGGGATAAGATTAGCCAAAAATTTCTATGTAATATATGGAAACAACGTAATGAGCGCCCAATTGTTGGAGGTGTCTCTATTAGGAATAGGAACGGTGCTCCGTCTCGAAAGGGATGCGTGGTCAATGGTCACATGACTAAGGCAAGCAACAAATGAGTACGCCCCCCCCCCCCCCCCCCCCCCCCCCCCCCCCCCCCCCCCCCCCCCCCCCCCCCCCCCCCCCCCCCCCCCCCCCCCCCCCCCCCCCCCCCCCCCCCCCCCCCCCCCCCCCCCCCCCCCCCCCCCCCCCCCCCCCCTGCTGCATTACAGTGTAGCATCTCCGTGTAGTGGTTTTGTGACCACCTGTCAAAGCACAACCTGGACGAAAGACACCGCAATGAACGATATTTTTGCTTCGGCAATAGACGAGACCAGGCATCTATCTGTTGATGTTGTCAGCGACAATAGACTGCGAAAGGTGCCTATCGATAGATATTGTCAGCGACAATAGACTCTATCGATAAATATTGTATGGTGGCAATATAATGCTGTGGAAGGTGTCTATATCGATAGATGTTGTCGGCGACAATAGACTGGTGACACGGCCGATCGGTATAGATGTTATCCGCCACAGTAGATAGTGAAACGTGTCCATCTATGGCCATCACCAGCGACAACAGACTGTTGGAGGTGCCCATCGATGGCCATGGTCAACTGTCGACCGCAATAGAGTGTGCGAGCCATCCATCGACAGCCATTTTTGTGGACTATACACGTATTGCACACAAGTGACAAAACAAACTGGTGGTACTGTCGATCGAAACATATTGTCCACCACACAATAGGTCGTGAAAAGCGCGTCCATCGATGGCCATCGCCAGCCTCAACAGGTTGTGCGAGGCGTTTGTCGCTGGCCACTGCCAACTGTCGACTGTGGTAAGGATGACCCTGGGCTGGGTAATCTGTCGATCTTTTGACCCCTGTAGCTAAGAAGGTAATACCTTCACATTTGGCGAGCGTTCGGGCGTATACGGGACCGACGCCCCAAAATACCCCGCCGTTCAGAGAGCGGGGGAGACTGTTTTAACCCCTTTTAGTACCGCGGTCCCGATCTGGGGACAAGCCACTCTAATTCCAAGTGATTTGTCCCCAGAACGGGACTGCGGTACTAAAAGGATTAAGGATTACTCTGGGCTGGGTAATCGATCGAACTTTTGCCCCCATGGTTCAATAGGTAACGCCATGACACGGCCGTAGTAGATTGTGCAAGCTACCAATCGATTGCTGTTATTGTTGTGTCACGCTGATGGGGGAGAACAACATGAACGAATAGTACAACAGTAGTGGCGCATTGTCGAAGCAGTATGTTTATATTCCGGTAGATACTAGAGTTCACATACGCCAACTGTTAACAGGTTGGGAGACTTGGAGAGTTTACTGTACAACTAGCACATTTTCGTCTCCTTGATAGCTTTTACGACCCATTTTTGGTTTTGCGCGACAGACTGCCGAAACACTTACAAAAAAAAAAAAAATACGAAAAAATGTCGACCGATCTCACCACCCCGAAAGTATCGTGTGCGTTTTCATTTCTATTTTGCTGGCCGTTTTGGCATACGATTTTTTGCAAAAGTGCACTATTATTAATACTGCAATATTTATGTTTTTCGTTGAATCGTTCCAAATATATGTTGAATGTTCGATTCCGAAACGAGTAAATTCGCCCCACGTCCGATAAGGTGTCATGCCCGTCTGTGGACGAATACCTATCCCATTTAATTCGAAGACGAGTACTTACCCATGTTCTCGAGAGGGTAGTCGTGCGCGAGCTAATATTTGCCTCACAAGGCCGAACACGAACTCGAATAGAGTCCTTTAGCGTGTATACACAAATCACCACAACAAAATGTATATTATTGCTCATTTCTGTGCCCTCCTCGTGTTTTGCTTCCTCCTTTTTCCTTTTTCCTTTTCCTTTTCCTTTTTTTTTTTTTCGAGTGTACATACAACACCGTGGACATATTCCTCATGTTATTGCCGTGCTATTTTGGCTGCAAGTGACACGGGATGGTATACCACTGCTCGTTAGCAAATCGTTTCCCTTACGAACTGGTATGATACTGCTGCCGTGCGCACTATTATTTCGTACCTGATACAGTACTATATTACGAGGGACCATAGTAAATAGGACCAAATTTCGTCGGTAAAAATAAGGAAATATATAGGTTTTTGTCTGTACCGTAGGTCCTATTTACTATGGTCCCCCGTAACATAAAACGTTTGTTTGTTTTCTCCCATCGAGATGCATTGTGTTGCAGTCTGCTTGGTGACCACACTACTGCTGTCGGGTAGGAGGTCAGGGAAGTGAGCTAACGTGAGAACATCATCATGCATGCATGATTTCGCCTGCTGCTGTCGGCAACGACAATGGCCATCGACGTGCACAATTAATCGCACAATATACAAAGGGTTGAGTCAACTATTATAATGGCAATTATTGTTGTTGGGAGGGGGGCTATTGATTGGGCAAAGTTGATGATCGATTTATTACTGTTGGCGGCTATAATAGAGATCGATAGACCAACAACTAACTGCCTGTTTTGCTGTTGCTTTATTTGGTCTCGTATCGTTTTGTTGTGGTTGCTTCTCATACATCTGTTTTTTGTTCCAGACGGTAGTAGTACTGCTGTTGTAGTGGCCATCTATGGGCAACCTTTTTGCTCTACGCATTGTTGCATGAATGAAAGGCACGCTCTTGTTGTGTCGATTGTCTGCTATTATTACATTAATATTATTAGGCTTGTCATCCGACAATGCGCAGCAAGAACGAGCTTCCCCGTTGTTGATCGATCGAAACATTCCTGAAAGAAGAAATCCCCGGACACAATTACATTGATCCCGACAACATTTATTTATCGATAGACAGCGAGGTCATCCTATCTATTGGGGGTAAGCATGGCCATTGACAGACACTGCCATATGTGTATAGTAGCGGCAATGTCGAATGCTCTATTTCATTTCGATTGCCCAGGCTATAAGAACCTTCCGACTTCATCCACCCCACCATGATAGTATACCTGAAATATTTGTCTATTTTATGCCCCAAAATGTCATAATTGTGTAGTCCATCAATCGATAGCCATGTAAGTTGTTGTCCACCACAATAGCATGATTGTGCAAGCTACCCATCGATTAACATTGTCCACCAACATTTTTTCGTGCCGGCTATCCATCGATAGCCGTTGCCGGCCCCAATGTATCGGGCAAGTAACCAATCGATAGGCGTTCCGGACCACAGCAGCAGGCCCGTCCATTGTACTATTATTTAGGTTATGTACTGCCATTGCAGAGGCCATTAACGATTTTTGTCTACCATATAATATTATTATTGTCCAATCCGCCGGAGGATACAAAAAACGAAACAAAAATCCAGGATGTGGGCCCACATAATTTGATTGTCTCTCTCTTTCGAGATGGAGAATCGGCACGGACTCTGGGTGTGTGTGCTGATGGTGCGTCGACATGTAGAAAAAACGGTTTCATGTATGTATGTGGAGAACGACACAACACATATATTTATTCAGCAGCCCTCTGTTTTTGTGAGCACAGGGAGGATTTCAGGGATGTTGAAACGTGGCTAACATCATCATCGTCAGCATCATCATCATCATGATTCATCATCATCATCACAAAAGAATACCACTTATTATGTCCGGAAACATATTATAGATGGTTTGGATGTCTTTTGGGACCGCAGTCAGTCCCGTTTTCGGGGCAGACTTTTGAAGTCAAGCTTAAGTGGTTCGACTCCAAAACGGGACTATACAGTTTGTCCTGAAAGGATACAAAATTAATTGACATATTATGATCGTGTACCAAACGCATCGTGCTTACCTGTTCTTCCTTGTCCGGGGATAGCAAAAACAAGGTGTGAAGATAATTGGCCATAATAAGAGTAGTAGTGCAAAAATAGTTATCAATAGAATGCAATAATACACGACTTCTTTTCACCCGTTTACAAGCAGTATCCCTTTCGGGGGGGGGGGGGGGGGGGGGGGGGGGGGGGGGGGGGGGGGGAACTACTTGGAATAGACTCAAACGTATGTGTATGTACAATACTGCTGCGTGCGTGCGTGCGGTGCTTCGAGGGTTGATCGAGAGCCGGGACGACGCTCGCTTCTTACGATTAATAACTGTCTTGTAACACGTTGTTGTTGTCGCGGCCGTCCATAGACTCTTCTGCCACACCTGCTGATGTCGCTGTTGCTCATAGTTGTTGCGGTATGGGCATCAAAATGTATACTGCTGCTGTTGTTCTAATGCGCTCGCTCCCTTGGTTGTTATGCTGCTGCTGCTGCTGTGTGCTGTGTCGACAAGTAAGCACAGAGTACCTCCTACTTACTGTCTTACTTTTCGTGGAAACATAGTTGGTGCTTTATTACTCGGCAAAACAAAGTGTTTTCATAGTCTCGTGTTCTTATCGCTTTATTTATCGAGCCCCTCCAAAAAAGTTATCTCGTGTTCTATCTTACGCTTGGAAAATTCGGAAACTCCACTGCTGTCACAAAACGCCCCCCCCCGACACCCGACCACCCATGCCACCCATGGCGGTCCCTTTTTTTTTTCCTATCCTTCCTCATGTCTCGTAACAAACAAAACACCGACACTGCTACTACCACTATTACGGGGGACCATAGTAAATAGGACCAACTATTGTTATTACGGGGGTCCATAGTTAATAGGACCTATGGTATACATAAAAACCTACATATTTACCCATTTTTACTGACAATATTTGGTCCTGTTAACTATGGTCCCCCGTAATAATAAAAATACGGGAATATATAGGTTTTTGTATGTACCGTAGGTCCTATTTACTACGGACCCCCGTCATACTAAATACCGTTGTATTCCGAGGTGGTGCTGCTGCTGTAACTGCAACTAGCTATTACTGATTGTAGAAGACGGGACTATGAAGACGAAAACTAATTACTGTTGCACCTGGTGGTAGTAGTAGTAGTAGTAGTAGTAGTAGTAGCAGCAGCAGCAGCAGCAGTAGTAGTAGTAGTAGTAGTAGTAATAGTAGTAAGCGAGTGGCAACGGGAGTGGACAAACTTGGCGAGTGCAGAGGAAATATGGCACCTCGTGCAAAGTGATATTCAAAGCTTGACGTATATTTACTTACGCTACTTATACTGGATGTCGACGGGTGGATAAAACGGTTTAAAATGTGAAGAACGCAGAACACAGGAACACACTATCTCGAGACGGGGGAGGAAGCAAGGATAACAATCGAGTGTTGTAGATAAAGCACAGCGAGAAGTAGACGTAGAAGGTAGCTAGACCTCAGCATATAGAGCTATTTGGATTCCTTTAGTTCCGTCGTTCCCTTCTTTCGGGAATGTTTTGAGCGATCAACGTTGAAGCTCAATGATCATGCTGCACATTGTCGGATGGCAAGCATAATAGTACCAGGTATTACGGGGGTCCATAGTTAACAGGACCTATGGCATACATAAAAACCTATATATTTAGGTATTTTTACTAACAATATTTGGTCCTGTTTACTATGGTCCCCCGTAATAGTAGAAGACCGTTTTTATATCAATACCACCATGTCCCGAAAAATTAAGGACCGCTTTTTTTATTCGAATGTGAAGGCAGTCCTCGGGGGAAAAGTGATAACAGATAAAACATGAAAGGAATTAGACATGAAAGATAGATAGACCTTGTGCATAGGTTTCCTTTGTATCCGGGGATTTCGTCTTTCAGGAATGTTTTGATTGATTAAACGTTGAATGAAGCTCATTCATGCTGCACATTGTCGGATGGCAAGCCTAATAAATATGTAAAATAAAAAACAGTCTATCTCTATAGGTAATGTAGATTGCAGAGTGATGTCACAGATATACAACAGCAGTGTGTGAAAGGTATGATACTTACCTGGTGTTAATTAATATAGCAGTGGAGCGGAGAACGGGTGGATGCATGCATAATATACCCTGGATTCATCTATTTTATCATGTTCGATTCGTGCGTCTATAAAGCTGTAAAAAGAAGGGTATAAATAAATAAATAAATAAATACATGCATGCACGAATTCGCAGACAATAAAAACGAAAATATATCTCTGCTTGACTTGTGGCGTGCTCTTAACTCTATTTTTTTTTTTGCGGTTCTGCCTGGTATAGTAGTGCTGAGCCTAACTTACAGTATTCATAGATCAATAAGGTCTACTACTTACTGCGGCCAAGCACAATCATTGACAGCCGGGTGCGATGATATCGTACAACAAAATCATTTGAAGAAGATGCCATTGCGGGGGACCACAGTAAATAGTCTCAACAGGAACTCTATCCTTAATAAATAGGACCAAATATTGTCAGTAAAAATAGGTAAATATATATAGGTTTTTGTGTGTACCGTAGGTCCTATCTGCTATGGACCCCCGTAACAAAGTCCAGGTTTATATTCTCATCAAGTCTGCTCGCCATCCAACATATATATGGCATACCTGGTATAGCATGCAGCACGCTACACGAAGTAACCCTTGTTTTAGTACTGCGCTGTTGTACGTACGTAAACAAAATATATCTGACTCTAATTGCAAGTAATTTTCCCCTACAACGGGAGTGGTTACTAAAAGGATTACCCGACACAGGTAACGGGTTCGAACCTCGCTTCGAATGCTTCTATTACAGAAGAAGCGCTTTTGCACATGCGTCCCTACGCTGAACACACACACACACACATATCTATATCTCCCCAACAGGTAGGTATTGAAACGAAGCGGGTAGGTCAGCGTACGGCCCGCACACGGTACCGACGCCCCAAACACCCCGCCGTTCAGAGGGGGGGGGGGGGGGGGGGGGGGGGGGGGGGGGTGTTCTAAGGATTATACCCTGGGCTGGGTGATCGACCGATCTTTTACCCCTCATAACTCAGGAGGTGATACCATCACAGAGTGCAGTCCCGGAGGACCCCGTGACAGCGACACCAAAACAAGGATAGTAACTTCATTACAGCGCCATCACGGGCGACCATACGTAGCAAATATAGGACCGAATATTGTCGGTAAAAAAAGAAAATACGTACCAGTCTGATCGTAAATATAAGGGAGGTTCTGATAGCAACAAAATGTCGAAATGTACCTTATATTTATGGTCAGACCGGTAAGAGTTTTGTTGGTACCGTAGGTCCCATTTACTATTTACTGTGCCCCCCTGTAACGTCTACCACCACAGTAGTAAGTCACCAAGTAAGCAGCCTAACAACCGTCTACGAGCAGCGTTTCAACCCGGAAAAGAGCTACCACCGCATGGTATACGAGTAGGATCATGCGGCGCCGCCCCCGTGTCCTTCGACTGCCTTACAACTCGGACACCACAATCAATTCGTATCGTCCCCCAATCACGTATAGTGGGTGACGCGGCGTCGCTCTGATCGTTACCTTGGGTCATCCATGGTTCCCCCCCTCTACAGTAAGTTCTCGAGAAGAGAGGAAAACGTCAATCACTGATTAGGAATAGGATATATGTATTCTACCGGTAGCTGCCAAGCAATGAAATGATGTGGGGAATGGAAATAGGGAAGCGACTGGCAGAGAAGTGTATGAGGGATACTGCTGATTTACGGAAGGATATATTGGGGTTTTATGTAGGAACGGCATCTACGCTATATTGTCGGAAGGCAAGCACAATAATAATAATAACCACTGCTACTATTACGGGGGTCCATAGTTAACAGGACCTATGGCGTACATAAAAACCTATATATTTAGGTATTTTTACTATCAATATTTGGTCCTGTTTACTATGGCCCCCCGTAATATTAAATAATCACGGCTACGTCCATCCAGCAATGAAATTAATAAGAAAAGAAAAGAAAAGAAATCAGGGAGTTCCATGAACGGCGCCTGTTCAATATTACGAACATATTTATACTTATTACGTACCAGGTATACGAGTCAGTACGGTGGTATTAATAGTAGCCCCTTGGCCGTTTGACAAGGTGTGACGGCCTATTCCAATATTTTTTTTACACCATCCACGCATGAAAGGGTAACCAAAGTCCAATAATGAATCGCAAAAAATAAAATTCTTGCGGTCCGACAATGTTTTTGTAGCATGAATGACCTACACAACAACGTGGATCACTCATACGAAATCACTCCGATGAATGAAGCAAGAAACCCGCGGAGGGAACAAAAGACAGCCCCCTCGTACTTACAGGTAGTAACAGGGTGGTAGGTAGGCGCAACAACAGTAGTAAACAAAAAATATTTATTTGTCTATTTAGGGTTTTATTGTCGTTTCGTTTGCCATCGACCACAACAGAGGTCGCCATTTCGAGGGTATCGCAATTTAGACTCTACCTAGCTTAGTGGTCGTCAGGAATCGAGAAGGAGCAGAGAGGGGAGGGAGATGACAGACCCACACCGATGGCGTGGGGATGGAGCTTGGGTGCGGCTTAGGATTTAATAATAGAAAGTAACGAGTACATAGTAAGATGTACCTGGTAGGAGAGAGCAAAGACAACACGTAAAGAGTATCGTAGATAAAGCAAAAAAGGAAGTAGACATAAAAGATAGATACACCTTGTGCATAGATAGGTTTCCTTTGTATCCGGGGATTTTCTTCCTTCAGGAATGTTTTGAAGATCGATATCAACGGTGAAGCTCATCAATGACATGCTGCACATTGTCGGATGGCAAGCCTAAGAATAACAGTAACAATGTGCGGCACGATGATGAGCTTCTTCAGCGGCGATCACTCGTACATACCCGGTAAACATTCCACACATATCTCAGGGACAGATCATCGATGCCTGCCTACTTGATGGTCTTCATCTTTCGGGGCAGATGAATTAATTATTCCTGATCAGACATCTGATCTATCTATCTGCCTTGTCCAGCTCATGGTGCCGGGTTGGACCCGTATCATTCGCATTAAAAATGATCTATTAATACTCTTCTTCTATTAATAGCACACACATACGTTACATGTTTCCTAGGTTGGATCTGTACTATGAACAGATAGATCCTGCACAACCTATCACAGCGGCAGGCGAGGAACTAGATTATCTACAGAAGATAGATCACATAGATCATCATTTAGTTGCCAGAGGTGTGAAACATTCCCCGAAAGAAAGAAAAGCGATTTTTATTCCCGAAAAAAAAAAGAAAAGCAAGGGAAAAAACAAAACCCAACGGAAACCTATCAGTATCTACAGTAGTACGTACGAAGCCGTACTCCCTCAAGTGCTATTAATACTATTATACTGTACCTGTTGTGCGTGTGTTCTCCACATTAAACTGTTCTTTCTACCTGGCAACATCCGCAGCGCAGGCACGACCAGTGTCCGTGCTAGGTAGTCGATCCTATCTATAGAGATACAAGCTCTCTGGTCATAAAACTACGCCATGGAGACTGCATTGTTAGGGCCCATCTTATCGCCGGTTCTTTCAATTTGACTTGACTTTTTTTTTCAAATTTTATTTAAGGGCCCATCTTATCGAGGACTTTCCGTTCTTTCAATTTGACTTGATTTTTTTTTTTTCTAATTTAATTTGCATCTGATTGAACGAAATTTAGTGTTCCCCGTTAAGATGGGCTCTTATGCAGTAAGCAGAGTAAACAATGCCAATGAGCATGCCATCGTACTGGATACGACAGGCACGACAGGCACACTTTATGAAAAGAGAGAAAACGAAAGCAGCTTCGCATCACTTGAAAAAACAAATCGAAAGAAAGAAAACGAAAAAAAAAAAGAAAAGGGGAACGAAGAAAGGGTCGCGCCCCCCCCCCCAGGAGATGTGGCAGACAATACCACGACCAACACCGAACGAGCTACTACTGTAACAGCAGTTAACAAACATTGCCATTACATGTGAACAGAGTAAGACTCAGAACCAAGGGATATAGCAGGCAACCCTAACGAAGCACGAAAAAA
This sequence comes from Macrocystis pyrifera, assembly GCA_031763025.1. Taxonomy (NCBI): domain Eukaryota; class Phaeophyceae; order Laminariales; family Laminariaceae; genus Macrocystis; species Macrocystis pyrifera. The sequence goes on from JASSKH010000023.1 coordinate 10,648,487, forward strand.
AAACACCCCCCAGGCAGCCGGACCAGTTAGTGGCACAAGTAGCATAGGCACGCTCTACCTACTATTAATACTACTGTAGTCAGTCTGGTGCCTTGCTACCCTGTGTGTCGTCTCCGTCCTGCTTTCGTCAACCACATGACCCACCCCCGGAGAAAATGCGTCTGGCAGTACGAAACAAACAAAGCAGGCTCCCCATCCACCCACGCCACAAGGCTTCTTTCACAAGGACAAGAAGGACTATTGATAAACATGTAGAAAAAAAAGCAACCTACGAAAATCACGGAGGATCAAAGCGCAAAACAACAAAACTTTAACGAAAGAAGAATCGCGTTCGAACCAGTGCAGCAGCATTTGGCGGCACGAGTAGGACAATAGATAAACATGTTTCACTTGCTACTGTTACTATTACGGGGGTCCATAGTTAACGAGACCAAATTTTGTTAGTAAAAATAGGTAAATATATATGTTTTTATGTATACCATAGGTCCTATTAACTATGGACCCCCGTAATACTACACAATCCACCACGGACTCCTCTTGATGCCCCCCGTGCCGCCATTCGCTTGGTCGGGTTTCCTTCCGCTCCTCCTGTTGCCCCCCCCCCCCCCCCACTCGCTTCCACCAGCTTCACCTATTAGTAGTCTAATTGATAACCTCTATTATCTTGTCTCTTTGTTTTCCGCCTGGTCTTCTTGTGACGTCCTTTTAAAAATTGTTGGTCCATCAGCTGGGCATCATAGGAGGACTGGTCGTACCAGCAAACAGCAATCAATCTCTTCCTCGGGGCTCGGCCTGCGCCCTGAGCGCATGTCGCATGTATGTATGTTCGCTTTGTTCTTCCTGTTTTTTTTGTTTTGCCTTCTTTTCGTTTTCCTTTATTTATTTCTGCCTTTTGTTTTTTACCCCTCCTCCTATAGCTGTTTTTTTTTTTCTTCTTCTTCTTCTTTTTTTCCCCAATGCTTTTTTTTTTTCGGGTGTACGTAAAACACACCATGGATATGTTCCTGGTGCTATTTGGTTGCAAGTGATGCGGAGTGGTGTACAACAACAACAGCTTGCTGATACCGAACAGCTTGGTGGTGCCGTGTCCCTTACTTCCGTACCGGTACTATTAATACTGCCGTGCGCACTATTTCGTACTCACTTAATTAACTTGTTTTCTTCCGTCGAGATGCATTTTTGTTGTTGCGACAGCCTGTTTCGTGACCACAGGCAGGCATAATTTTAGGGGAATTGCCTTACAATGTGAGAACATCATCATCAATCATCATCATCAGTAGCAGCATTAAATTATTGTTTTGTTTGTCATCGACAAATCTGCAGCACGACGATGCAGGGTTTGCACTTTTTAACCCCGAACATTTTCATCACCGACACAAAACAGGGTTCCTCATCTCGGTGAGGAGCTATCCAACACACAGGTGGCCGGGACCCTCCCCCCCCCCCCGCGCGCGCGCATGATGTGGGCGTATGACAATGGTTGTGGAGACAATGAACAAGGTAGCACGCCGTTTTAGGCGTGCGAAATTGAGAGACCGCCCACACCTACCTTCTGGGGTTTCGCTACATCGTTCAACATATTTCTCCACAAGGATATGAGCAAAGACAACACATAGAGTATCGTAGATAAATCATAAAAAGAAGTAGACACATAGAAGATAGACACACCTCGTGCATAGGTTTCCTTTGTATCCGGGGATTTCTCATTTCAGGAATGTTTCGATCGATCGACGGGGAAGCTCATTCATGCTGCACATTTGTCGAATGATAAGCCTAATAGTAATAACATTTTTACGCCCACGATTCTGCAAGCGAGGGGGATTGTTACAAGGATTACCCTGGGCTGGGTAATTGTTTGGTCTTTCACCCCTACATTGATGCCTTCACATTTGGCGTCGTCGGCAGGACACGGGTTCGGATCTCACTTCGAACGTTTCTTTCGTAGAAACGCTTGCGCGTGCGTCCCTAAAAAAAAAACACATCTCCCTGGTTCAGAGGGGGGGGGGGGGGGGTGTTATAAGGAATACCCTGGGCTGGGTAATCGATCGGTCGTTTTCCCCTATAGCTCAGTGGTAGGTACCACGGGGGTCCATAGTTAACGAGACCAAATTTTGTTAGTAAAAATAGGTAAACATATAGGTTTTTATGTATACCATAGGCCCTATTAACTATGAACCCCCGTAATAGTAATGCCTTCAACTGTTCCGGCCATTAGACGCGTCCTACGAAGACAATAGCGGTAGGTACGCGCGCATCGCTTTTGGGCCAGAGTCTTTCTGACTGACAATGGGGGGTTCTCCAGCTGTGACGACCAAGCTACCCAACCAAGATCATCGATCGGCTGTCGTTTGCTGTTGCAACCGTTTTCGTTGCAGACGTACAGAGAGTATTAATAGTAGTAGTAGCATCGGGTGAAGAGTGATTTTTCTTTTTTTTTTTTCTTGGCTTCAGTTTGGTTGGGTGAGATTGTAGAGCTCCTCAGGAGAGTCTCATAAAATTAGGGGTGCACACGCAATCGTGGCATGCGTCATTGGTTAGCGAATACGAGTACCTCCACAGGTGGCCGGGCCCCACCCCTCTCCCCCCTCCCCCCCCCCCCCCCATGAAAAACGTGGGCGCAAACATATACTTCGAAGTATCCTCCTGGAGATAGTCAACGACCAATGTGGCAAGCCCACCACGAGGTGTGTGGACAACCTCCCAATTCGGCACGGCTAATAATTGTGTGCTACTAATTCTAAACTGCTCAATGTCTCAACAACGTTTTTACGCCCACACTGTACACGCGGGGGGGGGGGGGGGGGGCTCCCGACGGGGGGGCCCCCGACCACTAAGTACTTGTGCGTAGCCCATGGGCTTGTTTTGTCGGGCTGAGCTACGAGCTGGTCCAGCGGCAATCACGAGGCGGTACTTGCCGGGGTTTTCCCTACTCAGTTTTGCCGCTGTCGATCTGAAATCATATTGTTTAGATCTTCCTCAGAGTAAAACGAAACAGTTACCTTTGGCACGTTTTTTCTTGCTCAGTCGGGGGGGGGGGGGGGGGGGGGGGGGGGGGGGGGGGGGGGGGGGGGGGGGGGGGGGGGGGGGGGGGTATGGCCGTTTCGAGGAAAACCCTGTTGGCATTTTAGCAAAAAAAAAAAAACGGAACAAAAAATGTCGAAACAAAAAAAATGCCAAAGGCAACGTATAGACGAGAGCGATGCGAACCACGTGTAAAAACTTAAGCTTACGGACAAAAAAAACTGTGAATAAACTGAATTTGGGAAATCAGGACTTCGTGCCGCTCATCGTAATAAATTGAAATATTGCGGTTGGTATGCACGTCATGTTTCTCGAAAGACAACGAAATTAGAGGATGGCTCGGATATCAATCGTTCCGTCATGCTTCAAGGAATGTTCACACTGAGCATGACAACCAGCGCCATCCGCAGTGTCGATTTTCCCGAATTTTGTATTGATTTGAGTGTCTAGATATCCGGGGTTCACTTGACATGCATGACTTTTCGCCACGAAAATGTTATGATACTGCTTTGTAGGAGGTTGAAAGCCCGGTAATTACCTGGGTTCAGTCGCTGGGAACGTATTTGTAGTACTTGGAAGGCGTATCTTAGATGGAAAACCAGGGGTTTTCCAGAGACGCACGAGCTTGGTCTCAGTCTCCGCGTGTACGAAAGGAATAAAACTGCTCTTCTTCTATAGCTAAGCAAGCGAGACACGTGAGTATCAACGATTACCGACTTAAAAGGCAGACCTGTCCAGAGATACAACGCGCCCGGCAACCTTGATCTTGACTAAAACAACTCGGATTCGAATTTTTCTAACGTCCGCAAATAAATGCGCTGCAAGCTCGAGAATGCCGCCGATTTTTTTATCCCTACAAGCAACATTTCCTAACGGGTGCGAAATCCCGATCGAGCGAAAATCTGTTTTACGGCTGGACCAGCTCGTAAGATTTTTGACGCAGTCGGTGATTGACTGAGGCATCCAGTATATAGGTTACAATATAGACCCGCCATCAAGAAACACCTTGAGGGAGCAAGCCTTAAAGCGATATCGTAGGAAATTCAATGTTGGGAACCGAAAACGGCAATGCCCTCGGTCGGTTTTCGATTTTTCGCCGAAAAATTCGGTCGGTTTTCGATTTTCCGCCGAAAAATTCGGTCGGTTTCGTTTATTAAATAAAAGCAAGCCGAAGCCGAAGCCGAAGCCGAAGCCGTACGGGTTTTCGGTGAAAAGCCGAGAAAGTCGGTCGGCTTCGGTCGATATTCTGCCAACAACCTGATTTTTCAAGCAAGTCGGTAGTCGGTCTTGAAAAACCGACAAAAAGCCGACCGAAAAAAACGACTTGCTGCGGTGATCGGTTTACAACACTTATCGTGACACCATCCTCAAGAAATCTTGAGCGTAGGCTATCCTAACAATATTTAGTGTGACGCTCGCCGCTGAGCACGGTTTCTTAATCCAATTTCTTAGCGCCCCCTCAATAAAAGAACCTCACCTATGTTCTTGGTTCTTGAGCTTATTTTTTTTTTATAATTGTCATTGTTTCTTATTCGTGGAGGAGCTATACTGTACACAGATCCTCAAGTGGGCAATCAATAGCAAATCGCAGCCGTAGCGAGCAGCAGAACTTCTGCGTTAAAGTACACAGCCTACGTACGGGTGTGGGCCTGTCGCGATACGCTCCGAGCACACCAAGAGCAAAAAAAAGGCGGTGCAACAAGAAAATAGTGTATGACGGTTTCGTGTTTGAACCGGAACGTGAACAGTTGTTAGATTTCCTTGTAGGTCGGAAGATTGCTCTCGAAAGTTGCACAAGACACAGGACATGAGTTCGGTAGATGTCTTAAGGCTGAGGCAGAGAACAACACCCCGGTAGCCCTATTGATGGACGTTGTTGCTTACCGTAGGAGACAGCCCCGACCAAAAATTCGATATTATATCAAGTGCGGTTTTATCAAACCATCTACTACTGTGCTTCAGTGCTGTGAACCGAAAATGGAATTGGCCTCGGTCGGTTTTCGGGTTTTTCGCCCAAAACTGTCGGTCGGTTTCAGTTTACAAAATAAACCAACCCGAAAGCCAAAAGCCCGAACGGTTTTTCGGTGCCGTCGGTCGGTTTCTATCGTTTTTTTTTTTTTGCAAATTCGCCGATAATTTAAACTAATCGGTTTTCGGTCTCGAAAAACCGACAAGAAAACGACCGAAGAAAACGCTTTCGGTCATCGGGTTCACTACACTGACTGTACTGTACAACTGATGCAGTTACTGCGGGAGCGCGCAGCGGTATTCTGGTAGAGCGTTTGCGAAGGATTTGGTCGGAACCAATTGGTTTGGGCTTCTTGAAGTCTGGTTTTCCAAGTACAATGCTGCTGTGGCAACCCAAAACCCACGAAAAAAAATGGATCATCCCAAGGGCTGTGGGAAAAAAGTGACCAATAGGAGGCCTCTAGCCTCAATTCTCTGGGGTTAGATTACTCTCTGTGGGCCTTCGTATGCACCCGTTGAACAAATCAGCTTTTCATGTCGGATACTGTAGTTTCAAATGTTTGCTACAACCCAACTACAGCCCAGTAAATTGGAATATCGCAAACACTACATCTAGATTCTGTGGTAAAGTCGGGCTCCGTGTGCGTCGGAGATCTCCTCGCATTGCACAGCACAAACTACCTTAATTAGAGCACGAATATGTATACATATATACATATACCTGGTATATATTATATTTTATATTACCTAGGGTTATGTCGTGCACCGTGCGCGTCGGAGATCTCCTCGCGTGCATAGGATAAACTAACTATAATTTGAACGCGAACATATATACATATTCAATATTTCGAAGTGCGAAATTACTGTCAATTTTATATATATGTATATATATTTTTTTTCATCATCACTTTTACTTTCCAGCCCACTCGTAGGAGGTTTTACCCTCGACGATCTTCTGGACAAGCCGTGGTCACAGGTGTCGTCCCTTCTCCCCCCCGGTACGTGCCTTTAGTTTTTATCGCGCATAGGGTTCAGCATTCCCACTGCTCGTCGATTTTCATCGAATGTACAGCTAACTCACGCTCTCGCGCTTTCCGCTAATCACAATTTTATGCGAGAAAAAGTCCCTATGAGCATGCACTCGGTGAGACTCGAACTCACGAAATTGATCTTGATAGGCTCGCGGACCACCTACCAAGCCATAGGGGGAGGGGGTTGAAATTGATAAATTTCGAAAAAGAGACACGCAAGAAAGCTCGGGCACACCCTCTACCTCACTCGGCGACTGGCCCGGCTTGTTTCTGTGTACGACAGATTTCGGTGATGCTGATGTAATTTCACCTTTTGTTTTCGCTCCGTTTCTCCCTCGAAGTCCCGAAGGAGTTATCGTATCGAAAACGTAGCTCATTTTCGTTGCCGCCCGACGCCTCCCACCTCCTCCAACAGCAGGTCGTGCGCTGCTTGCTGCTCTGCTGTCACCTTTGCTCTCAGGTTCGCATAGTAGCACACGCTCGTCTACCCTCCAATCTTGAACAGCATGCATATTGCACCAAGTAGCACCACCAACACCTACCTGTGGGGAAAAGCAGGCTTGGCTTTTTAGAACAGCAGTCCCGTTCAGGAGATAAACCACTCAAATTCTAAGTGGTTTGTATCCCAAAACAGGACCGCAGGCCAAAAAGGGTTAACAGTCAGGCTAAGGTAGAGGCAACAACACCTCTTTCGTTTTCGTGAGGCTCCTCGCTCAACCTCAAGGGAGCTCCATATACCTCAGTCACCCCCCCCCCCCCCCCCCCCCCCCCCCCCCCCCCCCCCCCCCCCCCCCCCCCCCCCCCCCCCCCCCCCCCCCCAAAAAAAAGGCAAATTATCGTTTTTATAGAAAAGCTTAAAAGGTGCGACCCGCTGGGCAATCCCAAAGCCTACTAGCTGTAAGTGCATCACCAAACGAATTGCTCCTGGTTTTCCAACAGCAACGTTGGGGTTACCCCCTGGGTGGCTCCGATTTATCGATCGAAGCACCGATAACTTTGGCGTAACCAGCGCCGATGAACACCGTGAGCACCTCTGAAATACGAGCATGGTCATGCTGTGTGCCTGTGCCACACGAACCCTCGCATTGCAACTCGGGGCGCCGATTTTCCACCGCCCCCCATTCGCGCAGCTTGGTGTCGCTGAAGTCGTCCATTTTTACCCGGCGTTTTTCCCCTCTGAAGTCTCCAAGGGAGTTAAATTAACCCTGTTAGCACCGCACTCTCACTGTGGGGACAAACCAGTCAAATTCTAAGTAAATTGTCTCCGGAACGGGACTACTTGCACTAAAAGGATTGAGGAGTCCGTTCAGCCCGATTTGTTTTGCTCAAAAAAAGTGTCAGCCCGCTATTGTGGCAACGCGTCTTTGAACGTTACACTATTTACGGGGAACCATAGTAAATGGGACCAAATTTGGTAAGTAAAAATAAGGAAATATATATTGGTTTTTGTGTGTACCGCAGGTGCTATTTACTACGGTCCTCCGTTATAATAATAGCTGACGGGACTGCTAAGGAACTATTAATACCAGATGTCTTTGGTTGCCATACATATATTTTTTCCTTCCCTCCCAAAAATATATATATATGTGTATAGCTCATGGCATTGCTTTTCGGTCTTGTTGTAGCCGACACTTCGTTTTCCTTATGGATCGGATTGTCGGGTGAAGGTTCAACAGAGCTCCTCAAGCGAGAGAGCCCTCAGCTTAGAAAAGTTACTTGCTACCTCTTGTATCGCGCAACTAAGCGTCGCCAATGCTCGTCATTTTTAGGCGCTGCGCTACGATTGTGACTATAAATAGTGCCCTGAGTGACTCACTCAGACGTGAGCTATTTTCTATAGAGGCAAAAAAAAACCTACTTATTTCTGAGGCTGCAACTTGAGGAACTCTACGAAGATGTCTCCCGAACACTGTTTTTTTGAGAAGAAACAGACGCTCGACTTTTCCTTTTCTCTTTCTCTTTTCCCTTGTATTTTTTTAATCCTCTAATCTTGCGGATTGGAAAAAGCAAAGCTTCATCTCACAACACTTCTACGTTGAGAATTCGTGTCGTGTGTCAATTTAACCCGACGCTCCCGTTGCAAGAGCAGAACCGGCTGCTGTCCTTACCACTGGCGCTTGTGCGTGTTGACCCGACCTCGAGAGGGGCAGGTGCGGTAGAGACAGCAACCCGGGGAGAGGCATCTCCTCCGGGTAGTGTGGGACTCGCGCGAGCTCACCCACTAACAAAAACCTAGGCTATGAGGCCTGCCCGCCGGGCTTGGTCCAGTCACGGTCCACCCTAATCGTTGGGGCGTTTGGTCCTCAACTCAACACTTTATACCGCACTGCACACAAACATAAATATGACTCTAATTCCGAGTGATGTGTGCCCAAAGCGGAGAGTGCACTCGTCAAGGGGTTGTCCTCGGCCTATCGTACGTGCGTGTGTTTCGAAACATACTGTATTTACGGGGGACCAGAGTAAACAGGACGAAATATTTTCAGTAAAAATAGGGAAATGTATAGGTTTTTGTGTGTGTGCCGTAGGTCCTATTTACTATGGTCCCCCGCAATGGAACAAGAACGAGATTCCGGCGGTATTTGGTGGATCCCGACCCGTCAGTCACAAATGTTTGCCTGACTTGCAGGGCAAAAATATGTTATTACGGGGGGGGCCATAGTAAATAGGACCAAATATTTTCAGTAAAAATAGGTAAATATGTAGGATTTTTATGTATACCATAGGTCCTGTTAACTATGGACCCCCCTAATATTGCGGTGGACCATAGTAAATAGGACCAAATATTGTTGGTAAAAACAGGGAAATGTATAGTTTTTGTGTGTGTGTGTGTACCGTAGGTCCTATTTACTATCGACCCCCGTAATATTTATAATGTGTACTTGTATCGTAGCACGTGCCACCACCTACCAGTAGCCTGGTACGGAGGGGTAGTCTAAAGGCGTGCTGCTTACAAAAGGAGTGCGCGCCAGCATTTTTCCTATTGCGGGGGACCAGGGCCATAGTAAATAGGACCAAATATTGTTGGTAAAAAATAGGGAAATAAATAGGCATTTGTGTTTACCGTAGGTCCTATTTACTAGGGCCGCCCGTAATAAGGCTTTCCCGCTTTTGAGGAGCTCCACATCTCACCCGGAAAAAAAAAAAAAAAAATGGCAGTCGGAACAATGCACACCTTAATAACCCGACGCGAAAGCCTATGGCCTCAGATCCGGAGCGAATAACGCTGCTCGTGTGCTGTGAGAACAAAGGGTTTCGGGTGGTTCCTCAGTGCTCTCAACCCTTTTAGCTTGGGACCGCGGTACCGTATCGGGCATAAACCACTTAAAATTTCAAGTGGTTTGTCCCCAAAACGAGACCGCGGTCTTAAAATGGTTAAGGAGCCGCATCAGTCACATTTATTTGCCTTGCCGGGCAGAAACAGTGCCACCGCTATCGTGAGCGCATCGGCGCCACCACGCGACAGAAGGTAGACAAGTGTGGTGCTTCCCGTCCGCCTGAGGGCCATGAAAACGAGAAGAGAAGAGAGAGGCACGCCCTCTTCCCCTCCCGCCCAGGCCCTTTTTCGACTCTGTCATCTATTCCCCAGAAAGAGAATCCGCCTCGCAATCGTCTCCCTTCGTAGGACGCAGCTCACCCTTCGTGTGGCTCTCGCCAAACACCTCACGAATCGCTTCGCGCTCGGCGCAAGCAAGCAATGTCTTGCCTGGCCGGTGCAAACCCGACTTGCTCCGTCTCGACATTGTAGGGATGCGGTGATTTAAGGGCATGCGACTAACGCCATGCCTGATAGCGAGTACACCATCCCCCTTTCCCCACCCTGTGTTCCTTCTACTCCCATCGTGGAAGACGTCTAGTTGGAGCTTGAAGCGGGGGGTGAACTTTCCCCGAAATGTCCACGCTGGTGATCATCGAAACGACCTCATGAATATCACACAAAATATCACCATTCACACATATACAGGGAAAAGCAGGCCAATGCCAATAACTGGCGCTGCACCATACTTATTCGTACTCCAAGGGATGGCGTATAACCTGGTACAGAGGGCAAGTCCATCATACGACATATTTCACCAGGTAGTCTATTACGGAGGACCATAGTAAATAAGACCTACGGTAAATATAAAAGCCTAAATAATCACCTATTTTTACTAACAATATTTGGTCCCATTTACTATGGTCCCCTGTAGTAGATGGAGGAGTGTGTGTGGGGATGCCCGTCAGCCGGAGGGTCAAGAAAAAAAACGAAAAAAAAGTACGCCCCCCCCCCCCCCCCCCGCCGCGCCATACTCCGCCTCCTCCGCCTTGTATTTTCCATACTCCGCCTCCTCCGCCTTGTATTTTCCTGTTATTATCTTCAGGGCGATCCCTTAGTGAATCAATCATGCCACGGTGGGGAAATGCACCCCGCAACTCTCTGAGGCTCATCACCAAAGGAGATCTCAATATCTCACCCCCCCCAGCAAAACTTTTTTTTTTCAGACGAATTGTACTTTTAACCACCGCTGAGGAATCAACTCTCATGGCCTACGTAAATAAGTCTGCAACCAAACGAAAAAAAACAAAAAAAACTTGAGAAACACCTACAGAAACGATGCTGAGGCACTACAGCTGTAGTTTTTCTTCGGCCCAGATGCCCCACCAGGCAGAAATGGTTTCGGCGAAAAAGAGTGCTACTGGTCCCTTCAGGAGTGCAGTCCCGTTTGGGGGGCGATTGGGGACGAATTACTTGGAATTAGAGTTGACACAGTTTTTTTTGGACGGTGCAGAGCTAAAAGGGTTAGCATCATTATCGTAGAAAACCGTCTATAACGAGGGCTGGGCACTTGCTGACTCAGTCAGTAGCGATTACATAAGCTGCCGTCGAAGCCCATCAGTATTAATATACGGATTGCAGCAGTATACTCGTACTGTCTCTCCTCTCTCCTCTCTCCTCGCTCCTCTCTCCTCCCGAAATGCATTTAGTGAGCCTCCATACTATTTTACTGCGTGTTTCTTGGGCGTACGTGAGATAACAAGCAAAACCGCTGGTCAATGTACTGGCCAGGTGAATCAGTAGATTACTACTGCCAGTACATGCTGCGCCGGTGTTTAGCCCCATCTATAGTAGATGAACCTTGAGGCGGGGTGGGCACCTTGTGCGAGATTTCCCCCTTGGTCATTGGTATAATCGAAACGACCTGAATCATCAGGCGCTATACAGTTACTTCATCACCCCTCCCGTTGCCGTGAACACCCCTACCCCTTCCCCCGACGACGCTCGCCGCCAGCTGCACAGGTGGCCGAGACCCCCCCCCCTCTATGGCCATACGATTACGGCCATGCATGATACTGAGTACACCCCCCCACCGTTTACGAAGTGGGCGAGAAAAAAACTTTGTGGAGATATATATCGCACAATGTATGACGGGCAACCATAGCAAAACAGGACCAAATATTGTAAGTAAAAATAGGTAAACACATAGTCTTTCGTGTGTACCGTAGGTCCTATCTGCTATGGTCTCCCGTAATAGCGAACCCCACAAGATGCCGACAGGCCTCTCAATGCGGTAAACCTACTGGTGGTGTGCTGCATTGCGCAAGGTTTCCACAATGATTTGTTCACGCTCGCGTTGTTCAGGGGGGGGGTCCCGACCAACCTGTGTGGTCGACCAAAAGGTGTCTCCTTCTATCCCCCGAGGAGCCCAAAAGCCTTCACCCTTCGGACAACACCGTCTGTCCCCGCACCACACACGATATTCTGCAGTAGGTTTTTCAAGGAAAGCGTGTTTTGGCGATCTTGTACGACCTTGCTCGTGTTGACGGGTGGGATCATTCCGCAAGATCTGGAAAACGATCTGGAAAAATGTTTCCTGGGTTGGATCTGTACGGTGCAGATCCTGCACAGCCTGTCACAACGGCAAGGGGGGGAGCTGTGAATGATCTGTATGCAGACAGATAGATCATGATCTGTCTGTCCGAAGCGGGGAAGCTTTCCTGTGGCCACGCTTTTGTGGCTCCGCTGGTCGAAAAGACACTTGGTTACCTATGTCGCAGTCGAGCTTACGTGCTGTTGTAGTTTTTGGGGCGCTCAACCGTTGTTGACACTGTGCTGTGCAGAAATCTACATCTGACTCGAATCACAAGCGTTTAGCCCCAACAAAACGGGAAGTGCGGTGCTAAAGGGGCTAAGACGCGCATCGGAAGCATCACACCGAAAATAAAAAAAAAAAAAACGTGAGGACCGTTGGACTATCCATATCAGTAAACAAACGGTATTTGTATTTCCGACCCCGGAGTGCCTGCTACGGGTGGCGATGGAAACCAGAACCCGAGACGGACCCGAAAACCGCATAACCGCGTATGTTCAGCCACTATGCTAGGTCCTGGTTACTACTACGGGGGGGCATAGTAAATAGGACCTACGGTACACGCAAAAACCTATATATTTCCCTTTTTTTACTGACAATATTTGGTCCTATTTACTACGGTCCCCGTAATATGATGCGTTTCCTCGGGATAGCTGCAGCTGATCCACTACGATCAGCGCTGCCCCCACGCAGGAATGCCCGCGCTTGCGGGTTCGGCGCGGTTAGTGTCGGGTACAGTGTTGAATTTTCGCGGCGCTGTGGAGATGGGAGGCGTCCCGAAAGCCTGCCCTCCCGGTGACTTCTACTGTATGCCCACCCGGAGACATCCTGTCTGTGGTGACAAGGTTCTGCCCACTTTTTCCCCTCCACGCCGCTTATAGGGTATGTCCACGCTTCAGACAGATGATGATGCCACTGTATATCAATAGACTATCTAGATCCTTGCAAAGTTGTTGTGCAATGTTCTACAGGGTCTGTATCGTGCAGATCCAACCCAGGAAACATGTGCTGCAATAAATAGATCGGGCCTGCTGCTGCGGCAGATCAAGAATCCATCCGTACCAAAATTGCTGGATCATGAAGCATGGATCGGTGATCTGCCCAGTGTTGTGAATATGCTATTCGTGAACGTGTTTAGATGCCCCCTTCCCCGCAGCACAGGTGGCTGGGACGCCCCCTTCGCATGATGTGGGCGTATAGCAATGCTTGTGGAGACAGTGAACGATGTAGCACTCCATTAGGCGTGCCGAACTGAGATGTTGTCGATACCTCGTGGCGTTTGCTACAATGTTCAAAATGTCCTCCACAAGGAGAATTTTACTTCTACATTTGTGCAACGGGGGGGATCTCGGCCACCCGCGAGGGTCTGTCTATCAAGCAGGTCTCGCGTTGTCACTCCCCTGCGCTTGCGCTTCTTTAGGAGAGCTTCTGTCGCATTACCCAATCCCATGATTCAGACGGGGAGCTAAACGAGTCAAGACGTGAATTTCCTGATTTTCCTGGGTTTAGTTTTTTCCCCTATTACGGGAGACCATGGTAAATAGGACCTACGGTATACACAAAAAAAACCTATGTATTTCCATATTTTTACTAACAATATTTGGTCATATTTACTATGGTCCCCCGTACTGGACGAATGCTATACCAGGTAAATGAAAGAAGTCCTTTTATAGTGTCGGTCGCCCATATAAGTGCCTGTGGGGTCGCTGGGTAAGCATGGGATTAAGCAGTGTGGTAGTGTGCGGAGTAGTCCCGATTGCCGCCATAGTGCCGGTATTGTCGCCTGGTGCATACCGAGAGGGACCGGTACTGCTGTATACGCATGCGTTCCCGTTTCTTCCTCCTCTCAATAATTTAACTGATTCAAAGGACAAATTCCTTTTTTTTCCGTCTCTTTCCTGTCTTTTCTTTGTCCCCCAAGAAAAAAATGAATCGCCTTAAAAAAACATTCTTCGAAAAAAACGTCCCTTTGCAGGGTTCAAGACCGTACAGTGGAAGGCAGGAAGGCAGTATTCGCAGGAAGAACTGTTTGTGCTGCTGCAGTTACACTCACGAAGAACATTAAGGCGAGATTCGCGGTTTTGCGCGCGATTTTGGAGTCAATCATGCAATCAGGGTGCGAGAAAACCCGTGCCAACAACGCCGGCTGGTGCTGGTCTACCCCTTACGCCCCATTTCGAAAGCATTGCGCGGTGCGTGTCTCGTATCCACAACGTTATAGCAGGGGTACATCGACTCCACGTACTCCTCGAGGCCCAGCATTAGTCTACCGTTGCCGGTTAATGTTGTTATTCCCTTTGCCGTCTGGCATGTATAGCACTGATTCCATTTTCACCATCCTCGTGAAAGAAGGATACTGGAATCCAATGGCTTGAAGCATGGAAGGTGCCATGTATTAATGAGACCTGATTGCTCGACAAAATTATACCAATCTTGCATTCCCCCTTGTGAATGACTCTACCGACTCCAAACCGATGTTTCACCTATCAAACCTGAAAGGGTGGCATCGCTTTTGCCTCGTAATACCCCCAACGTGCGACATATCCCGGCGAGAAATATATAAAAGAGGGGGGCAGGGGAGGGGGGGGGTTGGGGTCGACCTTGATCTGAGCTGCGGTTGAGCAGTAGAACCACGGCGGTCTGCGTGTAGAGAAGGGGGGGCTAGGCAATAAACGTGCGTGCCGCATCCCAGCTAAACGCTAGATTTTGATGTTCGGAACCAAGTACGTTCGTTGATCTGAATTGTCTTCTATTGGCCGGTACCGGTACATTTGTGTCAGGTGTGGAATGTAGTGCCTGGAGTGCATTTAGCAGGTATTACGCATTGCGATATTTGGCGTGTATGATACCCGGCATATACACACGGTGTTCTTGGGGCTTTCGCGACGCGCCACATACCTCATGTGATGTCCCGTATACACATGATATATCCGAAGCCCGAACGCACAGGACGGCTGACATCACAAGATGACCGAGCCACGCCTTGAGCTCAGGATTTCGTCGGGCGCTTCTCGCGACAATTTTAGCGCTGGGTCTGACGTATCCTCCTCGCCCTCTCTTACGCAAATCAACAACCGCCATGGTATAATCTAAGTTGAACGCCACGGTGAGCGGGCGGGCGGGAGGGGGCGGACTCATCTGTTGCTTGCCGTAGTCTTTGGGCCATTGACCACGCATCCCTTTCGAGACGGAGCACTCGGGGGGATTTTGATGGGAGACATCCCGAAGGAGTGTGGCATCGTCGAGAGAAGCTAAGCAGGGCCAAGAGCGTAGAGCCAAAATGGGTTGGAAGGGGGGTTGCCAAACGACATTACACGAGCCCACAGCACAGAGAGAAGTGGTCCTCCAGCTCTCCATCCTACCTGTGTACCACATTGTTGTACGTGTGCTACCCTTCATGTTGTTTTCGAGCGTATCACGAGTGTATGACATGTAGAGATTTCACGAGACCCCTGTACAGCAGCCTGTGTATAGCTTGTACCAATGGAGAGGGGGGAGGAGCGTCCGCTGCATCTGAACCTGCGAAAGAGGGGACTGGAGAAGCGATAGAAAATGTTCCAGATTTGATGGGATGGAAAGGAAAAACAAAATACATGTGCCGGTTGGGTAATAGAGCTATTATGTTGTCAGCCGTCAAACTAGCTAAACTTCGTCAGCAAGCAGCAGCAGCAGCAGCAGCAGCACACTACGCACTGCACCTAGGGCAATGACAGGAAGAAAGAGTGGGTCGATTTGGCGCTGGAGACAGGTATGCAGAGAAAAGTCTAAAAGTCTAGATCACGTAAGTTGACAAAGTCGACGTAAAATGCAGCTTATTCCTTATTCTACTTCCTTTTATGTTTTCGTCTCTGGTATAATATCCACTGCACATACTTGCTACGATGTGAGTGATCGCTGTTTGAGCTGTGGACCTTGTCGTGGGATTTTCTCTTCTCGCAACAGATGTAAATCGTTGTCACTAAAATCGCCTTTCGTTCTATTATTTTTTGTTGTCAGCGAAATGTTGCGGTTCAGGTTGTCGTACTGTTGCTTTTGGTTGTTGTCGCTGGTCCCCATTTTTGTCGCCGACCCCGCCGCCGCCTTCCCCGCGGCCGCTCGTTGCCGTATAAACAGCACGGTCGACCTACTACTGTACGTACTATGATGGGCTATATAGATTGGATTTTCGCGTTTCCGTCGCCACATTCTCGTCCCGCCCCGACCTTGCTGTTGGTACTGCGGTGGTTTTCGTTGGCGTTTTTATTGCATAGAATATTACGGGTCGGGTCGGGTCGGGTGGGGTCGGATGGGGTGGGGTGGAATCGGACCGGGTCGGGTCGGTCGGGAGGTTCACGGATGGGGCCGGGCCCACCCGTACTCGACCTGGCCCGACCTGACCCGTGAGGTTTGATCTGAACCGTGCCTTACTTTTTTCCCTGCTTTTTTTTTTCTTGGTGTTCGAGTGGGTTTGAAAACCGCACAATCTTCACCTTATGTTCTCGTGGTGGAAGGGGGAAGGGAGAAGGGGAAAGGTGGAAGGGTTTTCTTTCATTTCCCTACTGTCTGTATATACGTCTCTTCAGAGTAGGCTAGTGATATGGTACTGCACTGTAAGGTCAAAATAATTACCTGGAAAATGTGGCCAGGTCGTTTTTCGTGTTGCCTGGGGAGCTTATTGTTATGATACTGCTGTGTATGAGGTTGAAAGCCCGGCAATAACCTGGGTTCAGGCACTGGGAACGTATTTGCAGTACTTGGAAGGCGTATCTTAGATGGAAAACCAGAGGTTTTTCAGAGACGCACGAGCTTGGTCTCAGTCTCCGCGTGCACGAAAGGAATAAAACTGATCTTCTTCTATAGCTAAGCAAGCAAGACACGTGAGTGCCAACGATTACCGACTCAAAAGGCAGACCTGGCCAGGGATACAAAGTGTCCCGCAACCTTGATCTTATCATTATCTTTGATGGGAAACCAGGTGGTTTATGGGCGAGGTACATCTGAGCCCTCTGGGGTCGGCTTCCTTGGTGACCTGTATTGGAACAAAGCTGCCATCAGTATAAATCATCTCTTCTTGTTATTTCATCCCAAAGCAATCGACATACGAGAGTATAACAGCGATGACGAGGACCTGTTCAATAGGAAAACCTCGCACGGGATACTATACGTTGTCACGCACCGAAACACCTTTCACCAAGAAACAACGACAGCCAACTAAGGACACAAAGCGGACTGACAACCGAACACACGCGAGAGGGGAGCTCGATTATCACTACCGATGCATGTGGCTCTGCTGGGGTAAACCCAGCACTTAAAAGGAGGATCGAGAAAATTAAAAGCTGCCCTAGGAGGTGATTGGCTCACCTGTTGTTTCGTTGCTAGCCTCGCCCGGGCGACGTATTTTAACAGAAGGGGGGCTAAGCAAAGATCCTCAGCCAGGCAGGGGGGCACGCCTGCGAGGTATGATCGGGGGATGCATTTCAATTCTTTAATACTTTTGATACTCCCAAAAATATCAGACCGCCGCTACACGGGAGAGGGGACAAAAATGTACCATCATTAGCTTTTAAGGCTTTTTTCCTTTTCCGACAATCTACTCGTATATTATGCTGTATAATGTGTACGTAGTAAATAACTTGTCCAAGTACCTACACTATTTTTGCTGCGTTTGACATCCGACAATATGCAGCATGATGAGTTTCAACGTTGATCACCCATACACATTCCTCGAACGGAGAAAACGAAAAGGCAACCGAATCAAAACAACAAGGAAACCTATATACACACAAAAACCTACCAAGTATTACCCCCTTCTGTGCCTGCTACTTCCATCTGACCTCTGTCTACGAGTTGGAAAATGCTGCCATCGCCTCTGTCTGCTTTTAGCGTAATTCTCTTTTTATAGATCCTAAGCCGCGTCCAGGCCCATCCCTAGGCCATCGGCGTGGGCTTGTCATTCCCTCTCCCCCCCCCGACCAGAAAACGAATCACTTCATTCGAAGCTGCCATCCAATGCAAAAAGATCCGTCGTTCTCATTAGTAATAGAAGGATCGCAGCTAATTCTTCATGCGACTCGCGCCCACACCTCAAGTTTCGCTTCGCGCTTGTTTGTGGTGGAGGCAAAATGTCCACCTGGTCGGTAAAAACCCGACTTGCTCAGTCCCCGCATTGTATGGATGCGAGGGTCCATGGTGATTCGACTACGGTCATGCATGATATCGAGTATACCCCCCCTCCCCAGCCCCTCCAACCAGGAAACGAATTAGTTAATTCGACGCTGTTATCCAACGCGAGAAAATCCGCCTCACCAACGGGGTTAGACGAGACGTATTACGCAGCTTGCAAAATTGAGTATCGACTACTTAATCAGTGTCGAACTCACAGCTGACGTATTTCAAAATTTATAAAACGGGGTTGTAGTAGGATGTAGCTCACCTTTCATGCGACTCGTCCACCACCTCACGTCTCGCTTCGCGCTACTTGTGGTGCAAGCAATCACCGCCTGTCTGGTCGGTGAAAACCTGATGGCGTGCTCAGTTCCGGCAGATTGTATGGATGTGAGGGTCTATGGCGTACCAACTCCCCCCCCCCCCTCCCCGGGTCGTACAGCGAAAAAAGCTCGTCGCTCAGTCTCCGCACTGAACAATGTACGTCCATAGAACGAGAGTAATCGTGCCCGGGTTCTATTCCATTAAATAATACCTACCTGGTAGCGGTCATGGAGATCGAGGGTGGGGCGTCGGCTCGTGAGATTGACAGATCGGCCACCCATTCTTCTGCATTGTTATTAATCATACCATGTATAATAAATATACAAATTGCCTTCAATTTGTATTTTTATTATATTCATCATCAATCAATCATCCATGCGTCGTTCAAAACAGGTAACAATCTACGGTGAAAAGCGCTTCTACTTATCTATAGTTTTTTTTTACGGCGTTTTTATTAGTATTACATACGAATCCATCATCAATCAGTCATCCATGCGTCGTTCAAAATATGTAACAATCTACGGTGAAAAGAGCTTCTTCTGCAGTTTTCACGGTAGGTACAAGAACATAAATAATTATAAAAATATGTTGATCAGTGATACGTAACGTTCCTCATCCTTTGAGGCTTGCTTACAGTTAGTTATTAATAGCCAGTCGTAGCCTACAATATACATATTAATAGTATACATACTGGTTTTGGTAGACTGCTGTATTCTTCTCATGCTTGCCTCCCGGCAATATATATATGATATGTGCTGCTGCTGCTGCGTTGAATATGCCAACGCGTGTGTGTGTCCCCTACAGTGTGGAACATATTATCTGCTGCTGGTACTTCAAAGAAAACTGCAATCAATTAATAATAATAGTTAGAATGGCACACATATTATACAGCAGTTGTATGCATTTAAATGTTTTTTATACTGCTGTGTTAATAATGCTAATAATGCTAATATATATGTAGTTCCTGTGCTCAATAAATATAAAGTTACAATGCCCTTGTTTAGTACTATATTCTGCAGTAGTAGTAGTGCCGTTGGGGGGACAAACCACTCAAATTCTAAGTAGTTTGTCCCCAAAGCGGGACTGACTGCAGTAAGTTCTAAAAGGGTCAATATATATATATATATATATATATTACTACTATATAATAGTATATGTACTGTAGTATGGCACGCGTATATACCAGGCGTGTATCTTAATATCCTCTTTTTTTTGCTGTACCTTTTTATGTCCGAAATAATATCAAATATAGTATAAATATTTGTATATTATCCATGGTAACAACTAACTATTGATAACAATGTTCGCCTTCTATTATTAATAATAATTATTATGCTTGCTTATTGATAGTTTTAATACTTATAATACTATGCACAATAATTGTCCCCAAAACTCGCGTGCAGATAATTTTCACAAATAATAAAATAATTGAAGAATAAATAATATATATATGCATCATACGAGCCAGGTAATACTATAATATACAGTATATTATGCACGGTACAACAGCAATAATATGTGGTATATACGCGGTATATCTTGTTTGTATGATACAGTTAGTACTTCGTATAGTATTTACTGTACCGTATTATACGCGTGCACCACATTTTTGTTACGTACGTCCAACGTCCAAGAAAAATCACAAAGTAAAAAAATATTGAAAAAAGTAAATACGTGTATCGCGTATACGTGGTATCGCATCGCCAATGATTGCAATCAATTTAATTTTGATGAAATATAAAAGAAAGATTTGATCCGAATCTGGAGAAGCTTGCCAGTAAAAAAGAAAAAGGAAAGAGTAAGTAGCAGATCGACTCCGCAGAAATACCTTCGACGCGGATCTCCGGATCCACGGTGATCATCCTACACAGCCCCCGACAGCACCCATCAATCGCATTCCAGAAGTCCGATCCTCGGAGGATCCTACTTGTGCCAGCGCCACTTCGATCCGGGGGGGGCTGGCTGATCGCGCTAGTCTTGGGGACTAGGCAGTGTGTCGAGGCAAAACTCGGGGGGGGGGCAAGCAGACTATTGGCCTGCTTTCTTGCAGGTACGAGGAGTGTTGTTTCGTTTTTTGGCCCAAGATCGAGGTAGGGGGCTGAGTAAGACAACCGAACGAATTGAAAATTAGAAAATTAGGATTGGAGACGCTTTGGGAAGGACTGGAGGACTGCGCCCACACGGCTAGCTGTCCCCTCTTGCTCTTCCTGGACGCGCATTGCTTCCCCGCCGTGGAAGTTGCCTCGCCTTTTGCCGTGGCGAGACACATGCATGGAGCGAGTGTGCAGTTATTTTCGGGGTGACCTAAGTGTGCGCAACCATTTCCACCAAGACGCGGAAAGTTCCTTCGTGAGGTGCAGAGGAGCAACAGACCCACTTTTTTCTCCTTGCTGCTGCTATTGCTCGTGTCCGGGCGGGACGGCGGTTGTTCGTGCAGAAACGCGTGCCCCCAAAACTCCTTCGCTCATCGCCCCACTCGCTCGGATCCGGTAACCCTCTCCCTGCAGCAAACTGCAAGCCTTTCGGAGAGGGCTAGGTGGCGTCAACAGCGCACGCAAGAGCTCGGCACCCACAACTCAGCTCCGCGAGCAAAGGAGAGAGAACAAACTGCGGGCAATATTATTGCCACTTCTCCACTACACTACCTACCCTGATAAAACGAGAAGCGGGCTCGATCAACGTCGCTTATAGTTGTTGCACGCATCTTGTGGCGGGGTGAGAGACACACAAGAGGGAGAGAGAGAACCATCGCCACCTGGCGCTGAAGCCGACGATGGGAGACAGGATCGTCGATAGGCAAGCAGCCGTGGCTGCGGGGACAGGCGGAGACACAGTCGCCCTCCGGATGCAGCAGCAGCAACAGCAACAACAGCAGCAGCAGCAATCGACCAGTGTCGATAATCAGTCTCCTGCATCATCCGCGCTGGCACCCTTGGCAACCGGACGCGAAGGTAAGCTCGGAGACAGAAGTAGACGAGCACTTGCCCTCGCCGGGTACTGCGCTTGGATCCTGGTACTATGGGATGTGCTGAGCATGTTCTTCCCGGGCGTCGCCCGGCGATCCGGTCGAGCGGCCCCGCAACTTAAGCCCTGGAGTTACGTACTCGTAGTATACTCGTGGTGTTTATTTAGCCTGAGACAGCAAGAGGACCTTGCGAATAACGCACTTTAACTCATATTTTCTTTGTACCAGGCGCGGGCAGCGGATAGAGGTTGCGGACCAAAGTTTGCAAAGCTTGAGTTGGTCAGTTTCAAAACACCAAATATATGTACCGGAATGTACAAGGCAGTAGCAGCAGTGTCTACCACAGCAAGCAGTAGTCTACTGCTGTCATACAAGATGAGAGTACCCTGCACACATTGTATGAGAGTGGAGAGACAGAGTACAGACTACTTACTGCTCGTAAGGCAGCATACGGATACATACCTCGTATCGTAGCAGCTGCTGTGGTACATGCGATATACATACACGTTTCTCAGTCCAATCCACAACCAACCTGATGATCCATGAACAACGCGTGACTTTCAAACCGCATGTTGTCTTCTTGAAATATGGGCTTGCCCTATATCATACCACCAGTAGCCTACTATTGATAACATCATACCTGGTACCTGGTACTATAGTAGTCTACTACTGCTGTACCTGTTGTGCTGCTGCACAAAAGATGTTGCAGCAACACGACGATACTTCTTGTGCAGTTTCCTCAGCGATGTCTCGGACACTGAAAGGGCTGGGGGTAGCGCCGTGCAGCCGCACGCAGTGCCTGAGAGAACCTCTGGTTTTTACCTCCACCTACCGCTGCCGTATCTGTTGCACATACAAGTATGACCAGGGACAAGATACACATACATAACATCTGGCACAGGCATACCGTATGTACAGCAGCAGTACGTATCTACTACTGTGTATCTAGGTGTGCGATTGATGCGGACGCCACGCACGCCAAATTCGTTATTTTGGGTGTGTACCGTGAGATGTGTCATTGTCTCAATATTTATTAACTTTTGAAAGGACAGCAAGCAGGCTCGGCGAAGCTCGCGGCGCATTCGTTCGTCCGTTCATTGTTTGTCGCCTTCAATTCATGGTTCCACGGCAACAAGCAGGACATTCGTATTAATATTAACATAATAGTAGTTGTGGAGGTGCTGCTGCTCTAGTTTATACCAGCACGTAGCACCTTGTGTCGTAGTAAAATAGCAGTACACTAACGATGGTAACTATGATACGATGCCACACAGCACAGCATGCTGCAGCGGCAGGTATTGGTGCCACATACAGCAGAACGAGAGTTCGTACGTACGTACTACAGCAGCAGTAGACTGGAGTAAAAAACGCAGCAATTCGCGCAACGATTATTACGTACATACGTACGAACGAGAACAGGTCGTGTACGAGTAGATAAAAGCAAAAACGAAAAACGCTGAAAAAATGGAGCACGTTGTTCGTCTGATGTACCTGGGATCATGGTACATACCAGCAGCAGCCAGTATTATCGCGCTGAGGACAATTTCCGCATTTTGCACTTTTCATTTTATGCAGAGAATTTTGATTTTTTGTATGTTGAAAGTGAAAGTCAAGGTTGTGACGTGTCTTCTGCATACGTTCCTACGCACTGGTCGTGCCGATGGCCGTTGTCGCGAGGCAGGATAAACTAGAGACAAACAAGTCAGATACAGGCGAGCTGAGCTGAGTGGGATTTACTGATGTGCTTGATGTGATGTGAATTGACCTCTTAATGACGCCCAACGCTCGACAGGGGGTTTCTTCTTTCTTCTTCGTTTCGCAAGCAGAAAATGTAAAATATGCCTACTCAACTTTGTTGTAACCTACTGTTGTAGTGTACAGCAGTAAGTAGTGTACCACGAGTGAGTATACACTTGGTACATATTTATAACAGAAGAACGCCGCCACCATTGGCGGAGCAGTCAACAACAGCACCCACCACACCCACAACTCGCTTTTGAGAAAAGGAATGGAAAATAATGCCCGCTGGTACTGCTGTAGCATTTCTTGTTCTGCTTCGCCCACCCACTGCTAAAGCAAAGACGATTGGTTTGCTTCGTGCCCCCGGCCCATGACATGAGTACCCCTCCCCCCCCCTACCAACCCCTCCCTCTCCCTCTCCCCTTCTCCGTCACTGTTGTCATTGGTTGGCGCAATGCATTGATGATACCTTATCTTTGGACACGGTAACACGGCATTTGACCTAAACCGGGCCTCTTGAGCCAGAAATAGCTATTATTAGCTATAATAGCTATTATTAATAATAGACACAAACAACACAGCTGATACCAGCTGTGTTTATTAATAGTTGTGTGACCAGGTGCCAGGTGGTATGTTATACGAGATACCTGCGAGGGAATTCAAGGTACTTAATTATGCTCGTATTATTTTTATTTGATTGGCAACTGCGTACAACAGCATTCATCGGTTTATCAGATCTTGTGTATAAATATGATGGCGTGGTATGGTTTACCGGTCTGTTCTACAGCAGCAGCAGTATGTACCTGGTATGTGTTTTTGTAATGGTGTGGTTTGTGGTTGGTCAGGATGTTTCAACGGTACGGTTTCGAAGAAGCTATAACATGTATCGCCACGTAAAAGGTACCTGGTATCAATTAACACAACTGTTGTTTTTTTCGGGATACAGCGTGTAAATGTGCAAATGTGAGGCAGGACGGCTCTCTCCTTTTCCAGCCTCCCCCCCGCCGCTCCGTCCCCCCTCCTTCCTTCTCCCTCCCTCCCGATTGTCGGGGGCGAATGGTAGACACCTGTCACCTTTCTCTACTGCCTACCTACCTACTAATACCCGTACTTATCTATCTACCTATCAATCTGTCTGTTAATACCTGTCTACATACCCATTCATACACGTCTATCTGTCTACATTTCTAAACTGTGTACTTTTATAACTTACGTAGTGATATGTTGCCCTATTAATATTATAGCTGTCTACAGCAGTAGCTAGCCCAGCTTGCTACGCGGCGCGGCATGAAACACAAAGAAAGCAGCGCTGACTGTTAATCAGTTAACATATGCTTGAACAAAAGTGCAACTGACATATAATTGCCGCTGTCTTCAATCGGCCTGGCCCGGGCAGGGCGGCGTGGGTGTTGGATGTCGGATATTGAGTGTTGGGTATTGCGTGCTGTGTGTTGTGTTAGTTATCTCTCGTTACGATTATTAAAGCGAAAGTATTACGGATTCTCTCCCCGCCGGTCGCTCGTACGGCCGGCAATACATACAGATGAAACAAGCTGGTCTGTAGGTAGCGTTTTACTACCGCAGCTCTTAAATCACTTTTATTCATCGATGCTTCTCCTAGCCGGGATGCCCCTCCCTTGAGTAGCCTTGCCTTGTGCCTTGCCTCGCGTTGTCTTGGCTTGTGCCTTGGCGTGCCTCGCCTCGCCTTGCCTTGCCTTGCCTCGCCTTGCCTTGCCTTGTCTCGCCTCGCCTCGCCTTGCCTTGCCTCGCCTCGCCTTGCCTTGCCTTGCCTTGCCTTGCCTTGCCTTGCCTTGCCTTGCCTTGCCTTGCCTTGCCTTGCCCTTGCCTTGCCTTGCCTTGCCTTGCCCTGCCTTGCCTTGCCTTGCCTTGCCTTGCCTTCCCGCGCCGTGCCGTGCCGTGCTTGGCTTCCCTTGCCCTGCAATTTCCTGCCGTGCCCTGCCGTGCGTAGTATCTCTTGCCCAGCGCTTTCCTGGCGTGCCCTGCCGTGCATTGGCCTTGCCTTGCCCTAGCCTTCCCCGCGCTACCCTGCCCGTTCTGCCCTGGGTTGTCTTGTCTGCCCTGCCTTGTTCTGCCCTCCACCACGTCCTCCGCTGGACGCCACTCCACTCCACGCCATCCGTTCGACTCTTACTATTACGGGGGACCATAGTAAATAGGACCAAATATTTTTAGTAAAAATAGGGAAATATATACCTGGTAGGTTTTCGTGTGCACAGTAGGTTCTATTTACTATGGTCCCCCGTAATAGACGTTTTATACCCACTGACTTAACGTAACTCCTCTCTGTTTTTCGCATCTGGCTTACAACATGTACCTGGTGTATTTATACGCATGTACCTACCCTCCATCTACTTATCGACGCAGCCGAGCTTCTGTATTCCTTTGGTACCATGTGGTCGCCTTGTTGCACCTGGTACATATGTTTTACGAAAGAAGAGTTGTTTTACTACCTGTTTCTTTGTTTGAAACAATCTAAAAGTGACAGCGCGAACCGCTCAGGGCCCGTATTAACGAGAAACTTTTTTTTATGATGATCTGCCAATATTTTTTTTGCTTGATTTATTTTGCATCTGATTGGTCGACAAGTGAATCACCAAGCAGGCGTGTTGACTTTTGATTGGAATCAAACGAAACAAAACGAATTCGACAAGGATTTTTTGGGACTTCTTTTGCTCTTCGTGTTGTTCAATTATGGGAGTTTGTCCAACTCGACATGGCATGTTCCTGAAACCGAAGCAAGCCACGCAAACTTGAGTCGTGTCGTTGACTTCTTCGCAGGTGAGATGCACCATGCCCGAGAGACAGGGCCACCGGAGCACCCGCAGTGCGAGGTCTGACGGCCCCTAGCACAGAGTAGAACATCCGCGGCACCTAAAAAAATCACAAGGCCGTCGCAACCCAGTTTTTCATCCCTGTTTGTCTCGCTAACCACACGAGCACCGACCAGGTCAAGACTTCGCTCAGGAGTTCGATCGCTGTATCCCCGTCGCTGCTGCCTGCGTGGGGCTTCGGGGCTGCGCCAGCCACCCAAGACATCCCTAAAGCGATAGCCTCTTCGGCGGTGCCGGCAGAAACAATCGGCCGATGACCGTGGCGCCCCGGGAATGACGCGGGCCGTCGCTCGCCTCGTTGGTTGCCCTCGGGTGTTCTTTGACCCTTGTGCGTTATTCGATTCTTCAGCAAAATACGCTAGGACCCAAAGGCATATTCTTCACGAAATTAGAATCAAATCAAATCAAATTCAGTTTTTTCTATTCGATTATCATGAAAAATGTTTCTCGTTAGGACGGGCCCTCACGTTCTCCTAGAAGATGCACATTGCACTTTTCTGTTTTAACCCTCTCGGGGACTTGAGGGAGGGACTCTGTCGATGAAAAAGTGACGAGTACGGCAACGGCCACTGCGTGGTTGGTGATTGAGGGATGATATCTATATTAGTGTTCGAGTCACGATGCGAGGAGTGGTACGGCACAGGCGGCAGCATGGTCCCACCCGTACTGCTGGGCGCTTACGCTGCTCCTACACGATTGATAACACCAACATTTACAATTGGTTGGGTCGCTGCATATCCGGCCGCCCCTGTGGTACCCTCGAAATCTGCTAGAGCTGTTTCCGTGGGTTCGAATACCGCCGTGGTGATAAGCCCTTTATTTCCAAGAATAAAAACGTGGACCTCAACTGCTGAGAGCGCGTACCGTGGGTAGGCGCTATTGGACACGAG
Source organism: Macrocystis pyrifera (assembly GCA_031763025.1). Taxonomy (NCBI): domain Eukaryota; class Phaeophyceae; order Laminariales; family Laminariaceae; genus Macrocystis; species Macrocystis pyrifera. The sequence continues at coordinate 10,675,271 of JASSKH010000023.1, forward strand.
TCGACGAGGGAAGAAAGGGCTGAAGTATTTTCGCGATAAAAAGGAATGCACGAACCGTAATGAAGAGAGGGGACAAGAGCGTGCTATGTTATCTCGGGTCTGAGCTACGACTAGGAGGGAGAAAGAAGAGTGGGCGAAGATATTGAATGCGTGGAAAAAACAAAATCCTGGGGTCCCAAAGGGTAAATACCTGTGTTTCTCTGTTTCGCATTTTGTGGTCACGTAATTCGTGTCTCCACACGTGGGGAAAATATTTGGGACACGGTGCGCTGGTTTGTCGATCTTTGGAAATAACGATACAACCCTTTCGCTAACGCTGACCATACCTTACACTCTAACTTATAGTAAGGGTGTGCCCGAAAAAGTGGCCGTCCTTCCGAAGGGATTGAGACGGCAACTACTGCTGTAATGGGTCTACGATACTATTGACGAGGTGCATGCTTGCTGATTGTACAGGCAGTAGTACGGCGGTGCAGTATTGTTGGCCAGATTTTACGTCGCAACACAGGCGGCATGAAACAGGCATGCGCTTTACACTGTTTGCACTACACATTCTGATGCCGCAAACTTTTCGGCGAGTGGGTGGTGGTGGTTGCGGCACTCTGATGTGGTCTGTCTGTGTGGCTTTTCTGTGGCTGAGGAGACCTTTGGCTTGGTAAAATTATCAGAATTGTAACTGTAACGAACGGTTTTTCGTACACAACCTACCATTTTGACGGAATCTATGCCAAGTGGTAAGCACTTGCGTATACTGAGGAGCAGGGCGAGTTTACTTCCACCTATAGGATGTATCTGTAGTGTTACGCCTACCAGCACTGCTACTCTGTTTTAAGTTTCCCTCTCCTCCCCCGTAACCCCCACCCCTCCCTCCCTCCCTCTTGCTCGAATCTACACGCGGGCTATATCACCACCATTACTACCACCGCTCATCACCACCACACCCACTCTCACCACCACCGCCACCACCACCCACAGGAATTGGGGCATCATCCAACAGCCCCCCATCAAGAGGCTCGCCGCTCGACAAACACCCTTCGAGCACCGCACCCAGCACAGTCGCCAGCAGCTCCTCCCTCACACCTCTGGGGAACACCAGGACCCCAACCGCAACGCCGTCAGCCTCGAGCACCAGCCCGGCAGACTCCACCACCACCAAGGCCACCACCAAAGACGGCCTAGCCACTGCTCTGAGCAGATCTGAGGGTGGCTTGAGGCCACAGGGAGGCTCGGCATTTGGGGTTGGCGTGGCTAGCAGCAGTGCCACGAACGGACCCGCGGCGGACGGAGGGGCGGGGATGAGGGGAGGGGGGGGGGGGGGGGGGGGACACGGACCGAGCCGTCAATATCGTAGGGGTCTCGCCTCAGGCGCCTCCGCCCTCTCAGGAGGACGGCCAGCAGGTGCGAGCGTAAGAACGGGTTGGGAGCGTTTGGGGTGGGGGGTGAGGGGGGGGTCGGTCGAGGGGGGGGAATAGGATGTGTGTCGGTGTGTGTGTTTTTTTTTGGGGGGTGGAGGGCTAGTAGGTGCGAGCAGAAGGGGGTGGGTGGTAAGGGATCTCTTTGACCAGGGGAGAGTTGGTTGGAGTGCGCTTTGTTTTTCGGCGGAGGGAGGGGGTGATGTTTGGGCCAGGGCGGGGGGGATTGGGGTACGCTTTTAGTTTGGGGGGGGGGGGGGGAGGTGCGTACTCATTTGTTGCTTGCCGTAGTCATTTGACTATTGATCACGCATCCCCTTCGAAACGGAGGGCCAGTTGGGCAACTTTGCCATGGGGGGAGAGTTGGTGGGGCGGGCGGGATGTTGGGGGATATTTTGAGCCAAGGGGGGCGAATGGGGTGCGCTCTTGTTGTGGGGGCGTTCGTTGGTTTGGGGCCTTTCGGCCAGGGGGCCGACGGCTTGAGAGGGGGGGCGTCGTTTTTTTTTTTGTTTGTTTGACGGCCGGCAGGGGCGCGAGCAGAAGGAGGGGGGAGTGGTTGGGAAAATTTAGCCCGGGGGGAAGCGGTTGGGGGGCAGGTGTTTGTACCTTTTTTTTTGCGTCCAACGCGTGCGAACAGAAGGAGGAGGGAGATCAGGGATCTTCGAGCCGGAGGTGTCCCTTGGGGTGGGTTTTGATTTGGGGGGACGGGGAAGGTTAGGGGGGTGCTAAGTTTGGGGTGCTGTTGTTTGCCGTACTGTCTCCAGCGGTGCAGTTGTAGGATTTTTGGTACTGCTGTACGTGGTGCATGTTTTCAATTGTATAGGGAGGGCGACTTCTCCTTTTTGCTCTATTTTCTTGGTTTTGTCATATACTTTCTGTGCTTTTTGATACGTTGCTGCCGGTGTGTGATACGCTTATTTGGTACCTGCTCTTCATGTGTGACACCATTGCCTCGCAAGCTCTGAAATATGCCCAACGTACCCCAACCCCTCCGTGCGCGCGTCTCTTGCCAAACGTTTGCCCGTCCCCTCTTGTGCGTGGAAATCCTCGTTGCAAAAACAACGGCACCACATGGTATCACGTTGTCGCGATATCACGCTACCAACATATATCGGGATACTACCATAATCGCAATGCTGCCATAATTACGCTACCGCCTAATTTCGCGATAAACACGAAAATCGCGGTAAAAACACGATATCGACCGTATATTCTACCACGGTGTATATCGATTTTCGTTCGATTGTTGGGGGGGAAAAACACCATGGAACGACAACAAACTGAAACGAACGAACAAATAAATAAACAAACACATGAACAAAACAAAACGAAACTCATGAAACAAATCAACACGCACGAACACAAAAACACACACACGAATGAACAAAACAAATCAACCAAACAAACCAATGCCGACAGCGGCGGGCCTTCGAACGAGCATCTCCGTCGGAGCAGTCGCACGGCGTGTGGGTTAGCCAGGCGCAACCGCACCGTGTCGGCAGCGGTGTGGGGCGGTCGGAGCAGGAGCAGCGGCGGCAGCTGCTGGTGTTGAGAATGTAGATGGCGGTGGTGGAGTGAGACACGTAGGGGGCGATTTGACGGCGGCGGTGGCAGCAGCGGCTGGGGTGGCGGGAGAGACGGGACTCGAGGCCGCGACGGGTCAGATACACCTCGGTGACGGTGACGGCGTCGATGGTGAGGGCGTTACGGGCGAAGGAGGCAACGGCGGCGGTGATGAGGAGGGGGATAGTCCCCGGGGTGGGCGTCCGTGGCAGGTGGGTTACTGTTTTGTTCGGTCGGTCGGTAGGCAGGGTTGTAAGTAAGCAGGCGGGCAGGCGCTGTTGTTGCTGTCGCTGTGTGGTGGTGATGCATGAATGTGCTCGTATGGTACGAGGATACGGCGGTTTGACCCCTTGGCTCACTGTCCACCTGCGCACTAAAACTAGAATGCTAAGGCAACGTTGCCGGTCAAGTATGCTAAGAGACTGCGGTTTGACCGTTGGCTGACCGCCTACCTGCGCCAATACTGTTAATACTGTACTACGCCCAGGAAAAATTGCGAGTTTGCCGATAAAAGATGCTAAGAGGTCGCGGTTGGACCCCTTGACTGACCGCTCCCTCACGCTAAAACTAGTATGTTAACGCCGAAAGAAGTGTTGACGCGCCCGAAAAGACCGGTCTCCACGATAGCATATTTTGTGCGCGGTGATAGTGTGGGCGTGCGTGCGTGTGTGTGTGCATGCGTGCGTGCGTGCGTGGTTGCACCCTCGCACAACGGGCCAGCTACTACTGTACCAATACTTTTTCTTTGCTCTCATTGAGATCTGGTTGATTATTACCTTGCCTCTGACCTTGAAAATATAAAAAGTTTAGTGGTAACCTGTTTCCATCTACACCCACGGTTTTGGGGACAAACTAATTGGAGTAAGTGTGGGGTATTTTTTTAAGTACACTATACCGGCGTCCCGGGTGACTTGGTTGGTGGTCTGCGTGCCTATCAAGATCCATTTCGTGGGTTCGAGTCTCACCGAGTGCATGCTCGTAGGGACTTTTTCTTGCATAAAATATTGATTAGCGGAAAACGCAAGAGCGTGAGTTAGCTACATTCGATGAAAATCGGCGAGCAGTGGGATAACCCTATGTGCGATAAAAAATAAAGGCACGTACCGGGGGGAGAAAGGGACGACACCTGTGATCACGGCTTGTCCAGAAGATCGCTCAGGGTAAAAACCTCCTATACGAGTTAAAAGGTCAGGCTGGAAAGTAAAAGTGATTGAAAAAAAAAGAAAAAGTAATGTTCCTCAATAGTGCCGGTATGCACCAGCCAGCAATACGGACACTACCGTCACTACTCCCCACACTCATATATGCCAAGCGATTCCACAGGCACTATAGCGAGTAACGGGCACTATAGAGTGACTTCTACTGTACTCGTAAACGTGTTATCGACTGTACCCAAGAATGTTTATTCAGCCGCCAGCGCGGCTCGTCCGCACCAAGAGTACCACCATATTATTTTATTTTGAACACCGGGTTTACTGATGTCGTTGGGTATATAGAAAGAACGGTTTTCTGTGTATACAACAACGACTTCCACAACATTACTGCTGTACGATATGCACTATAATCTCCGTAGATGGATAGATTATGTTAGATGATAGATGGCCGACAACGATATTGCAGAACAGAGCTTCCCCGGAAAATTGCACCCCGTGAGAATGTAGGAAATTATATATGTTTGTCTTGTTAGACCTTCGTCTTTATTTAGCTTGATAGCAGTGGTGGTGCTGATACTGATACTTTGGTACTTCTGCTGCTGCCGGTATACTGGCTGTTGTCGCAGCAACCCATCGCCCTAATTCTTGGCCGTGGTCTCAGGACAAGCTCAACTGGTATACATACTGGTATTACCAGTTGTCCGTCTCCTTAAATGACGTGTGCCTGCCTGCTGCGGGAAGAAGGAGAGGGGGCGAGGGATAAGCGTTGGACGTGAACGACCAAAGACATTTTTCTTACTGCAACGACTGAATGGTAAATCTATACCTGGTACCTAACTACCCACATTATGCAACTGCTGCTCCATGCGGCTCTGTGCTGCTGCTATATACCACTACGACTATCAACACTGCTCCTGCTGCTGCTTAGCTCATTATCTATAGCCCTGCTCCTGTCCGCAGCCCGTATTTCCAGACATTTCGTTCTGCCTTCTTTTTTTGCTTCTAAGACCCCTTTATGTATAATATGATATTTCAGCGCATGCATGCATATAGCGACTGAAAAAAAGTCGTATGACATTTTTATCACGCGTCTGGGAAGGGCGTGGAGGGAGCAGAAGGAGTATCTCAAATCGCCGTCCTGCGCATATTTTTCGTACAGCAGCTCCTTGTATTGCGGCGGACGCATTCTCTGCTACACTGTTGTATCCCACGACAGCGATGGTGCCGATATGTGCCAGCCAACAAGACCGGCACTATAGCGATAATCGGCACTACTCCGCACAGTGCGACACTATCAATAGTTTTTCCCATTTGCGCCAAGCGATTTCACAGACGCTACGTATAGCGGGCAGCCAGTACTACCTACCTAGCCGGGGCTATAGAGGGACCACTACTGTATTTCAGTACGTAGCCCCGGCTGATTCGTGTACGGTAGCTGATGTTTTAATCGTTGTTTCTTGTTGACATGCTTTCCGGCTCAAGCCTTAAACTATCACAAGATGTCTTGTAAGAACTCGTAATTTATGTTTTTGTTTTCGTTTTCCATCCCATTTGTTATTTTCGCTCTTCTTTCTCCTCTGCTCCCTCCCCGTTAGTAGCCGCAACTCAGATCGAGGGTAACGTAGTAGCTCCCCCCACTCTATCACGGTGGGTATGCGCCCCTTGCATTTTTTTTATCACGAGAGAGGTTCAGCACTTTTTTTCCTCGCCAACTCGCGTCGAATTTTGTGCTTCAACCAATCTAATATTATAGGCGCTCTCGGCAGTTGGTGACTTTCGAGAAATAAAACACCTCATATTAATGATGAAAATCGTATCAAAGTGGTGGGTGATGAATGCAGATCAAGATCGTGGGTGTTTGACCGTTTGACCAGAATACAGGTGGAAATATGGAAATCTCACCTCTCTCTGTAGGATATAATACGGGTATGTACGTAAGATATTTTAAAAAAAACTGTTGTACCACCGCCGTATTACGTATCTGTACTGGTATCTATCTATACGTACGTCGCTGGTGTTTTTGGTGTACATTGTCGTATATATGTCTTGTTAATAAGGCGTTGGAGGGTGAAAGAAGGTCGTGGATCTGACCGGACCACCTGCTTTAATTTTTCGAAGATATTTTACCGGTGTGATATTGCACTGCTGCCGTACCACCGTATTGTGATGCACGCGTTTCACCGGTTTTCTCTGTTGTTGCGTATCGCGTGTTCACGGAGAATATTATCTGACTATTAACAACACCGCACGGCAATGCTCCAGGTATACATGTACACAAGCACGTGTATTTCATGTTTTACGGCCTTCGCGAAACTGTTTGTGTCGGGGATCTACCACATGACATAACCAAGACAACACAATCGTAATAATAACATGACGACAACAGGCAACCTTTTTCGTAGGCTATTACAGGGTGGGGAAATTTTAGAATCGCAGTCCCGCTTTGGGGACAAACTACTTGGAATTTGACTAGTTTGTCCCCATAAGGGGACGGCAGTTCTAAAAGGGCTACAATTCGTGACAAGCTATGTACTGCTGTAATGAACGTGGTCTTATCTCTATTTACTGTAGTACAGGTATAATATGGTCTTATTTTCTACTTCTACTGAAATAGCTAATTCGAAGTAGTTTTTCCTCGTGATTAGCCGAATTTCCTGTTCTCATATCCCGCAAAGTCTTCAAACGGATAAGTGGGTACCCCACTGCTGTACAAGCAGTAGTCTACCACGCAGGGTATAGCATTCCTACGTGTTTACACCAGGTTCGTAGTTTTTGGTGTTTCTGTTGCGTCCTATTCATGGTTTCGCCCTTAGTTCCCCTCATGCCTTCTATACCTTTATACAGCAGTACTGACAACTCAGATCTGGCGTCACATACATAGCAGGCTCCTCTCCCGACTCCCCAATGCGCTACGGTTCGTGCCTTGCAATTTTGTGCGAGAAAGCTTCAGCCCTTTCTTCCCTAGTCGACTCGAGTCGAATATATGCATAATATATCATGCTTATAGTATTAGGGCCCATCTTAACGGGGACTTTCGGCTCTTTCAGTTTGACTTGATTTTTTTTTTCTGATTTAATTCGAAGGCCCATCTTATCGTGGACTTTCGGTTCTTTCAATTTGACTACGTAGATTTTTTTTTTCTAATTTAATTTACATCTGATTGAACGAAATTTAGTGTCCCCCGTTAAGATGGGCCCTTATACCAGGTACCTGGTATATATTATATTAATATCAGGTACCTGGTTTTAAGCGCAAGACTTAGTACACACAGCGCGCGCTGTACACCCCAAGATACATAAAAAAAGCCAAACACAAGCATATGCACCTCGTGATATGCTCCTACGCTGGTTTTGCACTTGTACCTCTTACAAACTCACTTGGAATTTGAGTGCATTGTCCCGAAAACGGGACTGCAATTCTGAACGGGTTTTAAGTAGGTTTAAGTTTTATTAAATAGTACTATCACGGGGGTCCACAGTTAATAGGATATATGGTGTACATAAAAACCTATATATTTACCTGTTTTTTTTTCTGACAATATTTGGTCCTGTTTACTATGGCCCCCCGTAATACATTGTACAGAAACCGAAATGACTTTATTTCCAGGTGTTTTGTCCCCACAACAAGAGTGCGCTCCTAACATTGCGGAATTTCCAGCTGGATTATGTCGCACCGTTGGCGCATCAAGCTAATGATGAATCCACCACAAGATGGCACGCCACAGCAGCAAACTATAATCCCCTCGTAGCCCAAAGCCCCTCAAGAGAAGGAAGCAACGGCCAGTACAGCTTACTGTAGTAGAAATACGGGGCACCATGTCACAGTAACCAGGGCCAACGATTGACACCCAAAAAAACACATTTTTTCCTATACTAGTTCACTTGTTTTTACTAGAAACAATTGGTCCTGTTTACTATGGTCCCCCGTAATACCAGGTATATACTATTACGGGGGTCCATAGTTAATAGGACCTATGGTAACCGGCGTCCCCGGTGGCTTGGTAGGTGGTCCGCGAGCCTATCAAGATCAATTTCGTGAGTTCGAGTCTCACCGAGTGCATGCTCATAGGGACTTTTTCTTGCATAAAATTGATTAGCGGAAAGCGCGAGAGCGTGAGTTAGCTGTACATTCGATGAAAATCGACGAGCAGTGGGAATGCTGAACCCTATGCGCGATAAAAACTGAAGGCACGTACCGGGGGGGAGAAGGGACGACACCTGTGACCACGGCTTGTCCAGAAGATCGTCGAGGGTAAAACCTCCTACGAGTGGGCTGGAAAGTAAAAGTGATGATGATGAAAAAAAAAAAAAAAATGGTGTACATAAAAAACTATATATTTGCCAATTTTTACTAACAAATTTTGGTCCCGTTAACTATGGACCTCCGTAATAGGTATGGTCCACCGTAATACTACGATTACATGTAGGAGTTAGTTCACAGCAGTACTGCTGAATTATCCGTATTACGGAAACTCTACAGCAGCACGAGCACTATTTCTGTACGTAAGCACGTACCGACCAATACCGAAATACAAGGTCTGTTTGAATTGAAGTTGAATATACAAACGATCCTTATATTTCGTTTTGGTTACAGATTGGTATACTACTTACTCTACGAGTGGTCGCAGCAGCAGTTTGATTTTTTTTTTTTTTTAATCATCGCTTTTACTTCCCAGCTCAACTCGCTCGTACCTGGTAGGAAGTTTACGTTCCCTCGGCGATCTTATGGACAAGCCGAGGTCGCAAGTGTCGCCCCTTGCCCGCCCCGGTACGTGCCTTCATTTTTGCCGCGCGTACGTAGGGTTCAGCAGTCCCACTGCTCGTCGTTTTTCATCGAATGTTGATGTTGCAAACTCACGCTCTCGCGCTTTCCGCTACCAGGTACCAGGTATGTTTTTTTTTCATGCGCGAAAACAGGAAAAAGGTTCACGAGTATTTTTGCACTCGACGATAGTTGAAGATACAAACTTGATTTTTAGGAGGCACGAGAACACTTCCGGGGCCACCGGAGACGCCGGCACATAATACATGCTGGTACATATTCTACATATCATATTAATATAATAGTAGTGGTACATAGTATGTGTTGTACAAGGTTAATACGTATTGGTATGTATGTAAGATAGATACTGAAGCTGTACACGGTGCACTCGTATATCAAAATATTGCGAATACAACCTGGTAATATAATACTGGTATGATACAGCGAACTGTTGTTGGAGCCTGCCTTGTGCCCACGGACTATTCTTTATGGCGAACAGCATATCTAGACAAGTAGGTGGCCTATCTACTGATAGTGATGATCCAATGAACAAAAGTTGCGCCAGATTCTCGCCTCCTGCGAGACCCCCTCACAGCTTGGGACCGGGGGGGGGATAGGGGGGAGTCACCGCTTCCCTGCGAAAACAACCGTGCCGGAAATCCAGAGACCGCTGACAACGCGTGTCTGTTTTTTTTTTTAGAGACGTGGTCATGCTTCGACATCGAATATTTGCGGAGGTTTTGTGCTTGGCACCTAAAGCCGACCCACCGAATCGAAACCTGACCCGAACCCGAACCCTGAGTTATTGATCAGTGTTTGGACGCTGTGTTTGTTATGACTCTAGGCTGATGCGGCCGGTTGAGATGCGGTGCTTGGAAAGACTCTAGGTTGATTGGTTCGCTCACAAAATCCGTTACGTAGCCGATCGGAGTGCGTAAATGCAAACTTTTTGAATGGAAAGATCTGCTATCAACACGTCACTACAGATACTTCTGATTTTATGTGAAAAACAAAACAAAACCAAAACCACGTGAAAAAACACTCAACTATTAATACGTATGTGTCTCATCTGTGAAATCGAGATTTTCGTCGAAGCTCATATTTTCAAGCTATGGTATGTGTGATACGTCGATTTCTCGTGCAAGTACTAACCGTTTATTGCAGTGGGACTTCGGTTCTCTACTGAAGGTGTCATCTCCTGTTGCCAACCCAGCTACGCCGAGGTTGTTACGAGTGGTCGTAGTGCTGGGTTACTGCGGTGTTGCTCTTTTATTGTTGTCCCTTGTTCCCTCTGGTGTCCAGCGAAAAAGAATACTTGCCTCTCTCGCGTCGAGTCTTCCATGGTATTGTTGTACTCATGCTGCTGCTGGCTGCTGTTCTACTATTGTATGTATTTTATATTTTTATGGCCTTCTGGAACCGATGTGATGAGTACGAGAGCGTCTGTTGAATTTATCTACTGGTGGTACCAGTATGTCTTTGAACAGACAAGCCTAATCACTGAGCTGTCATATGCGTGGCTGATGCGGCATCGTTTCGGATCTGATTCATTCCGCCTAACAGCTATTAGCGCCACCTCTAGCCGATCGGGTATCCACCGGTCATACACATACACATCTACCAACAACAGACCGTGGAGATGGCTGTTATCCTGGTACATGCCCCGACTGAGTTCGGTGGGTTTTTTTTTTTTCCCTTACCCACCTGCAGACTTGTATTTATAGTACCCTTTTATGACCACTTGGCAAGAGAGTGGCACCGTGGCAATTAGCTTAGCGTGAGACCAACAACTAGAAATCGACTGCTGTGCTATATTTATTTGATACGCATAGTGGTTGAACCTGCGAGCGAAGATCGAGCACGAGGCTTGACCTGGACACATGCTCTCTCCCCTGACCCCGCCCAAACCAGCTCTTGTTACTTGTTTCAGGGGGTGGGGAGGCTCTCAAACCCGCCCCAACCCCGCCCCGACCGCGTCACTTGTTTTTACGACGGAGGAGGGGGCTCCGAACCGACTCCGACCACGCCCTCGCCCTATCATTTCTTTTTGCGGAGGGGGGGGGGGGGGGGGGGGGTCCCAGCCCCGCCTCAACCATGTATCTTCCCAGGGGGGGGGGTGTACTCGATATCATGCATGGCCGTAGTCGCATGACGATAGACCCTTGCATCCCTACAATGCCGGGACAGAGCACGTCGAGTTTGCACCGACCAGGCAGACGTTGCTTACACCAAACGCGAAGCGCGTGATGTGTTGAGCGAGTCGCATGAAGGGTGAGCTGCATCCTATTAAGAACTGTTTGCGAGGCGGACTTGCATATGAAGGACAGATTCAATGAGTTAATTTAATTTCCGGTGTGGCCACTTCCAGAGATAACAATAGGGGTACTATGTAACTACCTCTTGGGCGCCCTACTTTAAACACTGCGTGCTACGATCGCCCCCCGTGTGCGGAGTGCGCCCCCCGTGTGCGGAGTGGGGGTTCTCCACCCCGCACAAATGATCGAACCCGGCCACCAACTGTGACCGATCGCCGAAAAAGAAAAACAAAAACGGTACCCTGGTTGTGAGCGGCATGTTTTACAGTGCTGTTGCCAACCGACGCCAACCCAACCTATATATGATAGGGGGGGGGGGGGGGGGCCCATACATTATGGGAGGAGAGCTCCCAAACCCAGCGAGGAAGGGGGCGCTCCAAACCCGTCCCGACTTGTTTTTTCGGGGGGAGAGGGGGGGGGGGGGTCCCAACCCCGCTCAAACCCCGCCCCGCCCCTATCATATTTTTTTAACGGGGCTTTCAAAACTGCCTTAACCCCGCCTTGATCCTGTGACTTGTTTACGGGGGGGGAAGCGAAAACACACGAATGGTGTCGAGCGGCGAAATGGTGGCTGGTGGCTTTTTTTGTCCGAAGAGGGGTTACGTTCTCCGCAGGAAAGCAGTGGTGGCGCCTACTACTGTATCGATACAGCTGAGCGTGCCTACCGCTGCAGAGCAGGACCAGGCGTATGAAATATTCTATTATACTGGCAGTGGTCCCCCTATCGTGCCGGTTGAGCAGTGTCGGTTGCCCGCTTTTAGTGTTTTTAGTGTTACATGTGGAATCGATGGCATTCACCAGTGTGATCGCGTGTGGAGTAGTGCAGGTGGCCGCTATTAATACGAGGGTATAGTGCCGGTATTGCTAGCTGGTGCATACCGGCACTATAGAGGTACCACTACTGTAGTAGTACATACACGGGCCGGGAATGTAACCCCCGCGTAATGTTGACATGATATTCCAACCTGGTACTTACTACTGTACACTCCCGGATAGAGTGGTAGTCACCGTTACACCCCTTTTTTGTTTTCGATTATAAGCATGGCTGTTGACGGTTCGGGTCAAACCTCGCGGATCGGATTGGGTATGGTGACCGGACCTGTACTGTAGGACGAGCACTCAAGCGCACGATTGAATGGAGGGATGCACCTCTACAACCGGAACTGCTAGGACCGCTATGGTATTCATATTAATACCTTCATGATTTTAACATTTACGGACATATTTGTGTCTACGAATCATAATGGCAAGCACCATATCATATGTTAGCGATTATGTTTCGTCACGCTCGAGGTATAGAAAAACGAAACTTCCTGCAGAAAAAAACGGGGGCAGGCGTGGTTCGGGTGTCTTTGTTGTCGAGATTTTTTATTCAGGTTTAGTGGGCAGTGCAACACATGTGTGATCCAACATCCGGTATACCCTCACATCAAAAATACGAAGCTGGGCGATGTGGATCATCACCGTTTGAACAGATTGATGAATGAGCTGGATTCGTCCATTCCATCCTTCAACTACTGTAGGACGAACACTAAAGCGCATGATCGAATCGAGGGGCATATACTTCTGACGATTAAAAGCGTATCCCTCGATTCGATCATGCGCTTGAGTGCTCGTCTCAGTTGAAGGATGGACGTAACTAGCTCGTTCACCGATATATTCAAATCGTGATGATCCATGTCCACCCAGCTCTGTCGGTATGTGAGGTGAGGGTATGTGTTGCACTGCTCATTAAGCACAAAAAAAATTCCCGAAAACAAAGACACTGGAACCACGTTTGACCCCGTTATTTTTCCTTTACTTGCAGAACTTTTCCCTTTTCTATGCCCCGAGCGTGACGAAACGTGATCACTTACGTACATATGGTGCTGTTGCCGTTATGATTCGCAGATATGCAAATATGTCCGTAAATTGAACGAAAATTAAGGTAATTCATATGAATACCAAAGTGGTCCTAACAATTCCGGGCAGAGCGTGGTAAATAAACATGATTACCAACACACGATCCAAAGAAGTATTTTAGCCGACGTTTTGTGTTTCTTGCCCACGGCACACTCCAGAAATCTAGATGTCAGACAACACGCAAATAGCACAAACAGCGCAACAATAACCCCGCCTATAAGCAGCAGCACAAGCAGCAGCGGGCCACATCACGTGCGTGTTGCCGGTGTGAGGGAGTTACCTACTGAGATATAGAGGTAAAATATCGATCGATTACCCAGCCCAGGGTAAACCTTATAACACTCCCCCCCCCTCCGAAAGGCGGGATGTTTGGGGCGTCGGTACCGTATACGTCTGTACGCTGACCTACCCGCTTCGCTTCAATACCTGGGGAAGCACGGAGATGTGTTTTTTGGGGACGCACGCACAAGCGTTTTTATAAAAGGTTTATCACAATAATGGTAAAATTAGGTAAAAATGGAATATAGACGAGGCGTATTACGCAGCTTGCAAAGTTGAGTATCAACTATTTAATCAGTCGAACTCACAGCTGACGTATTTCAAAATTTATAAAAACAAAAAGGAATGTTCGGATCGAGATTCGAACCCGTGGTCTGGACGACGTCAAATGTGAAGGAGTTACCTACTGAGCTATAGGGGTAAAAGATCGATCGATTACCTACAGTAGCCCAGGGTACTCCTTATAACACCAGTCTGTGAGTACTGCTGTGTGTGGCTAGTTGCTTTGTCCGAGGCTGCTGTCCGTCATCTGTCATTACAACCTCTCTCTCTCTTGTGCTGTGCTGCTGTGCATGTGTGCGTGCGTTGTGTCGTGCGCGCCGCGAAAAATAATACTGGTGCCAGTTGGTACAGATTTTTGGTATTGCGGGGGTCCATAGTAAACAGGACCAAATTATGTTAGTAACAATAGGTAAATATATAGGTTTTTGTGTGTACCATAGGTCCTATTAACTATGGTTCCCCGTAATAGCATGTATCTGAAAAGGCTGATTCTGGACTTGCAGGCGCGAGTTCGATCCTCGCAGAGATCGTGTCCATTTTTTTCTACCTTTTCTTCCCCAAATAAAAATATATACTATCATGCACATAACCCAGACAGCACAGACAACGAACAGCACATGAACAGTACAGGGCGTGTGCTACAACCAGCTGGCTATAGCACTATACACGCCTGCCGCCCGACAGCAGAGAAGGAAACAATATCACGCGCGTGCGTGTATTGGTCCGCGGTGTATTGCTGTGGCTGCGTATTAATGCTGTAGTTGATTTTTTATCGGACCCTGCGAACTGTAGGGCTGGGGGTCTCTGCTGTGGTGTGACACATGCATGCTGCCACAGGTACAACAACACTGCCCGCTGCTGCTGGTGCAGTGCAATTTTCGTGGGCAGCCGAGTATGGTCGAGAGTTCCAGCCCCTTCTTCGGTGCTTTTTTTTCTACTTTGCTAAATACCATCCCACTACTGCTTGTACTGCTGTGTGCCGTGTGTCGCGCCTGTGTGTGCGGTGTGTGCCGTGTGTCACTCGTGGGGTGCTTTCCAACTTTTTCTTCGTCGGCAGTAAAGTCCTCGGTTCTGTGCGGGAGAGGCCTTCTTCGCCGTGAGCGTCACAACAAAGAACGTGTACGACACACTGGCAAATATGATACAATGTTTGGTGGAATCATTAAGACAACCTTTAAAAGCAATCCCGTCAACAGCCAGTATCTCAATGGACGTTGTGTCCCCAAAAAACAGGTGTAGTTTTAAAAGGGGGTCTACTACTGTACATATCTACATGTACAGTAGTATGCAGATATTTCAGAACGTGGTAATATTGTTGCATCATATGCGTATGCTACAATATGGCATGCTGTATCGTGTTCAATTCGTTCTTGCGCCACTTTTCTGGGCACGTCCCGCAGGGGAAACTTGTACATACATAAATCTGCGAAAACAAGCACTTGGATGCCAGGGGATGGAGGGCGTAATACTTTCGATACGAAATTTCAATAGAAGATCGAATAGTTCGATACGTTATCCCAACACTACAGACTGCGGCGCCCAGACTACCGGTACACAGCACGGAACACCTACCGGTCAACCCTTTACTTAGCATTTAGCACTGCACTCGCGTTTTGGGGACAACTTACCTAGAATTGGAGTCAGATCTATATATTGTTTTTGTGCAGTGCTCGAGTAAAATGGGTTCGGGGCCCCAGGCGAAGCAACCTAAGCTAGTAGTGTATCAGGTGCGTGGGAGCGCAGCAGCAGCAGAAATGACCAGTATCATTGAGGCGTGCGTGACGGAGATGCCCTCTTGCATTGCATACAGCTCTGTATATAGCTCGGGTAGTAACCCCCCCCCCTCCCTCAACCGCCCGAGATTCTTGGTGTGACCGAAGCTGCAATGGCCTCACATTTCCGACATTTTTCGCCCATACGTGGTACATAGTAATTTCCCTATTATTACGGGGGACCATAGTAAATAGGACCAAGTATTCTTCGTAAAATATATATATATATATATGTTGGTTTTTATGTATACCATAGGTCCTATTAACTGTGGACCCCCGTGATAGTACAGCACTGCACAAAAACATAACTCTGACTCGATGTTCCAAGTACGTAAGTGGTCCCTCTATAGTGCCGCTGTGCGCCAGCCAACAACACCGGCGCTAAAGCCGGCAACCGGCACTACTCGGCACACTACCACACTGGTGAATCCCACCCGTGCCAAGCGATTCCACAGGCAATATAGTCGGGCAACCGGCACTATAGAAGAAGCACTGCTGCTGTAAACTGCCCCCAAAACGAGAACGCAGTCCTACACGGAACAAAGGGGTCCCAAAGGCGGTGATATTACCGGGGAACATGGTAGCCAGGACCCAAAATGGTGTGTTAACGTAGATGGATGCATGGTTTTTGGGTTCTGATTACTACGCCCCCCCCCCCCCGTAGAAGTAAGAAGCAGGAAGGGTGGCCTAGGTCGGATTTCTTATTCTTGTTTCGGAAAGGGTGCGTTTTACGGGCAGTTGACCTCTTGTCCACTGATCCCACCGTCAATTAAGAAAAGTGGACCACGACTACACGAACGCGGGCGAGCCGTCACTGTGTGCAGCTGTTGAGTCAGTTTTTTTTCTGCGTGCGCGCCGAAGCACGCCCAACGTATACCGGTACACCGCAGCACGAAGCAAGTTCGAGTGAGACAACGCAGCTCTCGGAAGGTAGCTAAGGACGAACTACAGTAATGAGCACGAGGAGGTGTGGGTAGGACCGCCTACCGTGGCAGGAGGCCTCGTTCAATCCAATTCTTACGATGGAATGGTGGTTGACAGCGTACATAAATACTGTAGTAGAATCGCGAGCCATTCTAATGAATCGATTTTGGCACGAAAATGTGAATCCCGATTTGGCCCGAATTGCTCAGCGACTGCTGTATGCAGGAGACGACCACTCCGTCGATACCTACTTCCCGGCGAGAACAGGGTAATAGGCACAGGAAAAATACAGATCTTCCCACCAACGTGCAGGCTTATTAGTTTTCCTTCACGATCATTTCGATCCTAGGGATGGGCGCCGGGCTAGGGGCGCACTCAGCGGGGAACGTATCCCGGGTGAGCCCCCATGTTTCGGAGCAGCAGGCCTTATCCAACCCGATACTTACATTGAATGATCGTTGGCAGCGTAAAATAATTACCAGGTATGTAGTAACATATTGTATAAACGACTCCCGAGTTCCTTATTTCCCCGCGCTAATATCGGCCTTCATTTCTTAGTCTGTTTTGTTCTTAAGCGTTGCTGGTTGTGTACCTCGGTATAGCATGGTGCAGTATATGGTTGCATAGTACAAGGTCCATGGGGCACATTGTACGTACATGGCCTAATGGTGCATCACGTATGGTGCGTGGTATTCGGTACATGGTCCATCTGGTACACTGTCCATGGTCCATGGTATATGTGATTCGTGTTGTACCTTGTTACATTTTAAGACCGCCCGTCTGTCTCCCCAACCCTTTGTTGAGCACAAGCAATAGCTATAGCCTACACTTGGCCGGGAAGATGATAATCGTTTGGTATCCACATTTTGGTTCAAACGGGGTTTGCATTCGCGACCAGCCTGGTAGATAATAAGAGAACATGCACTAAGCAAGCGAAAAAGAGATTCACAGGAAAATAAGCGATTCGAGATGCGCGAGTCGTTATACCGAAGTTATAGTGTAGAACGTAGCCGACCATCCTCAAATAAGAAATCCAGCCTGGACCAACTTTCTTTTTTCTCACCACTATGTGGCTGAGAATATAATAACCGATTAATAGTCTAATTATATTCCCAATGTGTATGATGTTACCGGCCACAGTGGTACTATTGATGGGTGCTCTGTAGTGTGCTTACTTTACCGGATCGTTTTCGGGATGCAACACTCGAGTAGTGCTGCAGCCATTCTAAGACCATCCAGTTTAAGGCGGTATAGTGCAGAGATAGGGTCAGGCCAACAAGGCTTGTCACGAAAAAAACTACTTGCAAGTACGACTATGGGTCATCGCCAGAAGTGAAAGAAGACACACCAAAGACAAGACCACGTTCTTGGGCTGTCACGGGGTGTCGTCTTGAAGTGGGTACATCAGTGCAAATACCTCACGCGGCACTGCGATATCAAAAGCGCGAAGGCATGCTTGCACACATGCGCTACGAAGATCAATGCACCCTGCTGGAGCGCAAGTCCTCCATTAATAGCACAGCGAGCGACCCTTTCTTTTTTCTTCATTTTTCGTGTTGTTGGTGTTGTTGACGTTATTGACATAGTTGAGTGTCGTTCGCTCTTTCTGTGCTTTTTTTTTTTCAAATTATTTTTTTTATCTTTGGCAGCCGGACGGAAGGAAGCACGGAAGGAAGGAGTGTCTTTTTGTTTGTTTTACGTCTCTCGAGTACCAAAATATGTAGAGATGTATGCAGCGCTAAACAACTACTGCTGCCATAAAATTTAGTTTTGTATTATCCTCCGATGGACTCATAAAAGTGAAGGTTAACAACCCTTTTACCTTTTACAGTAGGACTGCAGTCCCGTTTTTGTTGACAAACAACTCAAATTCCGAGTAGATTGTCCGTAAAACGGAACTGGCATCCTCGAAAAGATTTCACCACAATCCCTACGTGTGAAATACGTGTCGTGTGTCAATTTAACCCGTCGCTCCCGTTGCAACAGCAGGCCAAGCTGCTGCTACCTCGGGCACGTGAATATGTTGACCCGGCCTGATTCCGGGAGGATCAGGTGCTGTGGAGATAGAAGCCACCCGAGGGAGTCATATCCTCCGGGCAGTGTGTGGACTTGCGCTGTTACATGTTCACGTAGCCCGCAGTGCCGGTTTATGGACCTGAACGTGCCACCGGCCAACCTACGAGTGTATCGCGCTGGTCAAGAGCCAATCAACCAACTATCCAATCAATCAAATCGATCGATCGACCGACCGACGAACCACCAAGTAACCATCCAATCGATGGATAAACAATCCCAACGTGCCGCTCTTGGAAAAGCGAGGCGCAGCAGCTATTAGTAGAGGGAGTGTACATTTTTGTTCCTCGGGCTCCTATCAGTAACACGAAGAGCTCTGCACCCCAAAAAAGATGCAGAAACCATGAGAAAAATGTTCGCCTCACCCCTACCACGACGACAACAACGACTTACGCAGCAGTTACATAGAACATAAAATGGATGGGGTGTGAAAAATGTCTTGCGTAACTTTTCCTCAGATGTTGAGGACGAGGCCTCGTCGGTATATAGGTAAGAAAAAAAATGTTGGGGCCGACAACCAGAAAGTATCCCATCCCCCAAGCCTTGTACGAGCATCACAAGTGTATTGGTGTACGCGCGCTCATTTTTGTTTTTCAACATTTCAACTTGACACAACTTTTTTTTTTTCTTTTTTCCGTTTTTCCGTCTCTTTTTTTATCTTCGCTCTTAGTCTCTCCCTTGCTCCTGTTAATACTAATACCAATAATAGTCGTATCTCAGATCCGGGGTCACGTATTTATAGCAGGCTCTTACCTCCTTTCCTCACTGCGGGTCGTGCCGTGGTATTTTAGTGCGTGAAGAGATCATTCAGCTATTTCTTCCCTCGTCGACTCGAGTCGAATTGCGCCTAACCACGCCAGGACGTTACTCAGGCGCCCTCGACAGTTGCTCCCTGTTGATTTTTTTCTTGCAGATGAATTGACAAGCTCCATTCGGTGGGACTCGAACTCCAGGGCCCACGCTAAGTATAGTAACTTTCGAGGGCAACCACTTGATTAGTATGGCATGGCTCAGGAAGAAAGAGCTTTCTTTGTCCATGGGGAGCGAGCGATCACCCAACCAACCAGCCAATAATCGATAAGCAAAGAGCAAACTACTGCATACCGCCCTGAACGGAAACGATATACCTAGTAACCTCTTGGTCTTGATATTACTATGTAAATGGTATTTATGTTTTGGTCCAGAGTGGTTCCCCGCTGGGCAGAAATGGAAGGCGCGTAGGGGTGTTCGTATGAATCACAGAACGGCCCTTATGTTTCCGTCAGTGATTTTGATATACACCTGGCATCCTCCATCAGAATTCGTGTGAAGCACGTGCGATCAAAGCATCACGCGCATCTTTTTTAAGACGAGTTTAGACGGAACTCCTCGATCTCATCACACAGCAGCTGAGGCTTTACGTAGACTCCGTACGCATATCAGATTTCGTGGGTCTTTGTTGGAGAGAAGGATGTTTGGCCGGGAGGGCGAGCGATCGGCAGCGCGTGTCGCGACGATGCCGCCGAGCGTGTCGTTTTCATCTTGGATTTTGAGCTTGGTTTCAAAATATGTTTTTCTTTTTAATTTTCGGTATGGTTTTGTTTTGGTATCGGAGAAAACTGAAAGTAAAACTAAGCTGTGAAATCAAATTAAAAAAAAAAGTTCCCTCAAAACTCATGTTCGCAAGCTTGGTGTTACACTTATCCTTCGGTCAAAGCGTGCTATGGGGTATGGAGGTATTTTACGTTGTCTTGGTTTTTGTAGTTGAATTCTTTTATGGATTTGTTTTTTTTTCGTATCATTTCCGTTTGCGTTCAGTTTTCGTCACGGCTTTCGTCCTCGTCTTCGTTTTTTGGCGTTGATCTTGCTTTTAACGTAGCCAAAGTCCTCGCTGTCGTGATCGTCGTCGTTCTCACGCTCGCGTTCGTTTTCATCTCCGCTCTCGTTTTTGTTTCCATAACAAGCGTCGCCTTCGTCTTGCACAGCGTCTTTTATCACCATTCATAGTGACTCCTCGCCTCATGCCGAACCCGGCGTGCTCCGTTCCGCCATTGTAGGGATGCGCGGGTCCATGCTCATTCGTCTACGGCCATGCGTGACATGAGTACCCGCCCCGCCCCCCCCCCCCCGCCGCCGACGGCGCTTTAACTTTGTTGACCCGACCAGGACGAGGACGATCGCGACGAGAGAGATCAGCGCGAGCGGGAGCGGGAACCCCAGCCCAAGTTCGGGCTCAAGGTTCTCGTACCTGGCATTACAGCGGGCTGCCTCATCGGCAAGGTGCGACGGACGTTGATGTTGGTTTGCGGGTGTTGGCGGAAGGTGTGCCGTTCGGGCTCGGGGTTCTCGTACCGGGAATCACGGCGGGCTGTCTTTTCGGGAAAGTGTGGATTTGGTGGTGTTTGCGGATGTCGGTGGTTTGTTGCGGGTGTGGTGTCTGCGCACGTGATGTTTGCGGGTTTCCGCTTGTTGCAGTGGGATGTTTTGCCGGGCGGGGGGGGGGGGGGGGGGGGGGGGGGGGGGGGGGGGGGGGGGGGGGGGGGATGGGTGCAACGACGGGGGGAGCACGTTTTGGCCCAAACATTTCTGGCTGATGAGGCTCCTCAAGGGTACTGAGGACTACTTACTCAATATGGCATGCTTTGTCGTTTTTCATGCCCTTTTTCTCGTAGTCAGCCTAGGCCATGGCTTGCTAATCACTTTTTTTTAACCCTTCTAGTACTGCAGTCTCGTTTTACGAACGAACCGCTCAAAATGTAAGTAGTTTGTCCCCAAGACGGGACCGCGGTCCTATAAGAGTTGAAACCGTTTTTGGGCGAAACATTGAGTTCTCCCCAAGCCAGGGGCCTCTGGAAAAATGCATGTGCACCCGCATATACCGTATATAGCATAGATGGCATTCGCCGTGAAGCTGCAGAGTGTTTTGTTTGCGGATGTTGGTGTGGACGTTCGGATGGCGCGGAGGTGGTGGGTGCGGATGCGTGGGTGTGCCAATGCGATATTTTGCCTCAGCTTGCTTTTTGCCTGCTTGCTTTGCCTGCTTGCTTGCTTGCTTGCTTGTCTGCATGTACTTGCCTACGTACGTTGCCCGCTCGCTCGTTTGTGTATTTTGTTTGCTCGTTCGCTTATCGTCCCCACCGCCCGGCCAAACTGGATTTGCAGGGGGGTCGGATCATCAACCAACTCCAGACTACCACGGGCACCCGCGTCAAGCTATCGCAGAAGAACGAGTTCTTTCCAGGGACGCACGACCGCGTTGCTCTGGTGCAGGGGGAGCAGCCGTCTATGGTGGCGGAGGCAGTCGCAGAGATGCTCCGCCGCCTCAGAGAGGTACGGCATGCGACCACACCGTAACTTAACCCGTCAATCCTTTTGGTGCTGCACTACACATAGGGACATGATATATAGCACGTATTATATCTAAGTACGTCTACTGTAGTTCCAAGTCGTATGTCCCCAAAGCGGGAATGCAGTTGTGCAGGGGTTATCCCTTTCAGTACCACACTCTCGTTTTGAGGGAAAACTACGTAGAATCTCAGTGGTTTGTCCCCCAAAACGGGACTGTGCAGTTCTACAAGGGTTATTAACTTATAATCCCACGGTTGTGGGGAGAGATACCGCTGTACCTCGATATTGGGCGAGCTTATTTCTGCAGTACACGGGGAAAAGGTTAATGAACTGGGAACTACCCAAAGGGCTTTCCCTTTTTTTCACAAGGCACTATGATGATAGTTTGCTTGCACTGTGAATAATTTTCTCAAAGTGGCGCAAACATTTTTTTTTTTGTTTTTTGCGAGCTCCTTTTTGAGGGCCTCAGATAAAAAAAAAGGTGCGAAAAAAGGTGACAGAATACCGTATAGAGTGTTTAACCCCTTTAGTACCGCAGTCTCGATCTGGGGACAAACCAGTCTAATTCCAAGTGATTTGTCCCCAGTACGGGACTGCGGTACTAAAAGGGTAAAGTCCGCCCAGAAGTGCGCTCGTTATTCAGCGCTCGTTTTTCTCGACAACAATGACATGTGTGTTGTAGTCGAACATATAATTTTCGGAAGGCTCGCGCGACCAGCTTTTTCCGAAAGAACCTTGCTCGGTATCGGCCTTCGATATCGACAACCTTCCCGTTCTGGAAATACTGAAGGCTGAAAGTCGATGGCATCCCTGTGCGAATTCAACGGTATTTTGTTTTTCGACAGTATTCTCGCGCGCTGCCAACGGCTACAGCCCGAGCTGATGAGAGGTGGGGGGTGCATCCGAACGGCAATGTAAAGAGCTGTAAGACACGCACGGTCGCACAGCATGATGATACGTCATGGTATCCCCGTTTCCTCTCTATTTGTTGAGATGATGTGTCTCCTATAAAAGACGGCAATTAATCGCGGGACGGTGGTGCCAGAGGATATGCCAATACAAATCATCAAACTCGTGCGTGGTCAAAAGGCCGTCCCACTCAAAACCTGCACAGCAGTAGTCTGGTCTGTCTCGTGCTGCATTAACTAGTATCCCGGTGCCTAGCTTGCCCTTTGAGTACCACGCTCGACATGAAACTTGATCAAGGCTCTAATTCCGAGTAAATCGTCCTCAAAACGGGAATGCAGTCCCAAAGAGGTTAACGCTGCAGTAGTGACAATATCTCATCAGCTTGCGGTACTGCCTTGTGCTCTTCCTATTGTTCTTTTTGGGGGAGGGAACGGAGTACTCGCAACTATAATATCGTGTGGAAACGTAGGGGGGGGGGGGGGGGGGGGGGGGGGGGGGGGATACGAGGGCTTTTTGGTTCGGGTTCACCGTGGTTCCTGATATTTCTACTGCGTATCGTATGCCCGCCCTTTAATAGCTGTGATCGCTGGTGGACGGCATCGTATGGAAAACCAATGGGAATTAAAGAGTCTTTTTCGGAGGCTTTGTGGTGGGAAGGTGCGGACGGACATTCGGCTTCGACATTCTGTAGGATCGAAAGCTGAAACTTTCTCGGCGTGATTTGGTGTGATGGGGTGGTGTGGTGAGGTCGGATGGGATGGGATGAGATGGGATGGGATGGGATGGGATGGGATGGGATGAGATGGGATGGGATGGGATGGGATGGGATAGAATGTATATACTGAGATGCATATGGTGTGATGGGATGGGGTGGAATGTGATGCAAGTGATGTGGTGCAGTGGGATGGGATGGAACAGGAATACGGTGGAATAGGATGGGTTGAACCTTCCTCTCTTCCTGTTGATCCTAACTCCCCCTTCCGGGGCGCGTCCCCCATCATCTTTACCCATCCCCATCTCCTCCACTGTCCACGGCTTCGCCTCCTGACGCTGCTCCATCCAGGCCGCCAGGCCGCATCCGCATGCCCAGCCGCCAATGGCCATGGGCGTTCCGTACCCCGGCCAAGAGGGTTTCGGCATGATGACAGGCGGGTTTGGTATGGGGGGGATGGATGGCCCGCACGGGCGGAACGCTCAGGTCACAGTTCGGCTCTTGGTGCCCTTGCCGCAGGTACGAAATTATGTTGGTGATATGGTTTCGGTTCGGTTTCGATTCAGCTTGATTCGGCTCGGTCCGAATGGATTCGATTCGGGTCGGTTCGGTTCGCGGGGTTCTCGTTGAGGGCTCTCGATGCAGATTCGGTGCGGTGCGGTGCGGAGCAGAACGGTGTGTTAATAGAACGGTGTCGATCGGATTGGACCGGATGGGTTCCGACAACCTTTTTTTTTTTGTCACACGTGTAGACGGTCGTCTGTCAAAGGCCGAAATTGTCGTCTCCTGGTGTGTACCAGGTATGAACGCTAGGTTATCTTGCTTTCGTCGAGTGTCAAGCCAATGAAGCTCCCCCTCCACCCCCCCTCCCAACCTCGAAGCGCATGAGTTCTTTGACACCCTCGGGGCAGATCGTCGGTTTCCAACTCATGATCTAGCTCTTTTCAGGAGAGCCATTTTGCTGATCTGTACGGTCTATTAATAGTACATTAGCTCGTGTATCACGTGTTTCCCGGGTTGATCCTGTACTATGCTGGTCACGCACAACAGCTCGCGATGGCGGGTTACGATCTATTACGGGGGACCATAGTAAATAGGACCTACGGTACACACAAAAATATATATATTTCCCTATTTTTTCTAACAATGTTTGGTCCTATTTAGTGTGGTCCCCGTAAATAGATGGTCCAGGTCGTAATGTGCCCGATGTGTGAATGGTTTGATCGTAAGATGATGAGTTTGTTTGCCTCGCTTCTTGTATTTACGGGGGAACGTATTATAGTAATATGTAAGTGCCAAATGTGCTTCGTAAAAATACTGGAATACATAGTACCTGGTAGGCTTTTTGTGTATGTAGTGGGTCCTGATTGCTACGGTCCCCCGGAATAGTCAGCCTATGAACCCCCCCCCCCCCCCCCCCCCTACCAATCTCGATGCGCAAGCCGTGAGTGTATGGACTAGAGCGCTTAGTGCCGATTGTGCACATGAGGGGTATCAACACTGTCGATAGGCACCCCCGCCCGCGACGGTACAAATTAATAGTGCGCCACAACCCCCCCACACACATAGTATACCTGGTGTATGTGTAAGTAGGTTGGATTGGCGTCGGTTGCCGACGACGCTGTAAAATACCCTCGCAATGCGTGGGCGGCGGTGACGATAGCTGCCGATCTGGTTAGATAATTTTTTGTGCGGGGAGAACCTTAACCCCGCACAAGGGGGGTGATCGTATCACGTAGTGTGTTTATCGTAAGGCACCCACGAGGCAGTTACGTAAACTCATTGCTGTCTTCTGGAAGTGGTCGCATCAGGAGAAATATATATATGTCGACGCTGTCATCTAGATGCAAGAAAACTCGCCTCGATAGCGGTTCTTAGTAGGATGCGACTCGCTCAACACCTCACGGCGCTTCGCGCTTGGTGCAAGCAATGTCTGCCTGGTCAGTGAATACACGACGTGCTCCGTCCCGGCATTGTAGGGATGCGAGGGTCTATGGTCATACGACTACGGCCATGCATGACAATTGAGTACCCCTCCCCTTGCCCCCCCCCCCATGAACTAACACCGATCTGTGTTTTTGTTTGCCGAGCAGGCGGGCTGATCATTGGGAAAGGGGGCGAGACCATCAAGGCTATTGGTGCCAAGACCGGTGAGAGCACATTGAGCTTTCGTTTGGGTCGGTTTGGTTTGGGGGGGGGGAGCGGACTGGGGTGGGGTGGGGTGACATGCTTAGCTTTCCTTTGCTTTGAATTGTCTTAAGTTTCGGTTGGGTTGGGTTGGATTGGATTGAGTGGTTTGGCTTGCATGCTCACGCATAATCAAGGGCGCTTCGTCTCGCAGGGGATGCGTGGTCAATGCTCAAATGACCAAGGCCAGCAATAAATGAGCACGCCCCCCCCCCCCCCCCCCCCGCCCCGGATGGTCATTTATTGCGTATCCCTCCAGTATTGTTGTTTCTACATGTCGGCATGGTGCGATGCCCATAGATAAAGAGTCGAACGACCCCTTAACCCGTCCTCCCCCCACTTTCTCTCTTTATCCTTTATTCCTGCAATATTTTGTACCTGGTAGGTGCTCGGGTGATCCTGGCTGGAAAGGATGCGGACGTGGCTGGGGTGCCCTCCGAAAGGTTGTGTTCCATACAGGTAAATAGTATATTATGTACTCGATATCATGCATGACCGTGGCCGTATGAAGATAGACGTGTACTCGTGTCATGCATGGCCGTGGTCGTGTGACCATTGACACTCGCATCCCTACTATGACGGGACGGAGCACGCCGGGTTTTCACCGATCAGGCGGACATTGCGTGAGGGGGTGGGGGATCATATTTGGACGAAGGGGGGTGGAGCGTTCTGTGGTGGGAGAAAATGTGGCAGTGATGGGAGTTGAAAACGTAACATATCTCGGGACAGATCATCGCTTCCCATATATTTGATGATCTAGATCTCTCAGGGCATGTACACTCCTGATCTGTATGATCTAGCTTACGTTACCGGGTGGGAACATTATATTCTGCCTAATCTAGGGCATGTTTCCTGGGTTGGATATGTACCATACAGATCCTGCACAGCACCTTCGGAACGGCAGGTTAGGATCTAATATTTTTTCTTAACTCGTGATCTAATCAACGTGTGAATGGTTGTGACGATTGTCGGGGCTATGACCGTAATGGTAGTCGTTGCTGGTGTCATGGTGTTGGTTGGGATTGTAGTCATGGTGACGGTGGTTGTGGTGGTGTTGTCACGCGAGGGCTGGCTCGACGATCGACCAACGCATGTGTGTGCATGTGTGTGCATGTGTGTGCATGTGTTGTTCACGCTAAAGCGTCGATTTAACCATTGGCCCCAAGGGCACCCAGTGTCCATGCTGATTCTACATCCGGGAGAGAAATGCGAGCTCTGCGGTCACTCCCTGCGAGACAGAGACAATGCATCGCAAACTACGGAAAATTGTCAAGGCTATACCCGACGACCTGGGTACGAAAAGCAGAACCAAATTGAGTAAATCAGACACATTGGAAGAAAGAAACCAAATATGTGTGCGCATAAATTAATACAGAAATTGACGAATCAAGCAGCGCCGACAGTACGCGAAACCTGAAGTTTTCTTGCCGCTTTTCGTCCGCGTCGCTTCCTGTGATATCTGTTCGTTTTTTCCTTGTGATTTGGTTTTTGGTTGTTTTTTTGTTGGTGTTGGTTCCGTCTGGTTTGGCTTGGTTGGGTTTGGGCTGGATCGGATTTGACCGGATTGGTTGGGTCTGGCTTGGTCTGGTCTGGTCTGTTTCTGGTCTGGTCTGATCTTGTGTTGTATGGCTTGGCTTGGCTTGGCGACAAAGGCCGACCTGGAAGGTGCGATCAAGGTGGTGTTCATGATCGTCGGCAAGATGGCAGAGGACAGGGGGCTTTCCAAGTACCAGGCAAGGAAAACCAACATCGCTTCAAGCTACAGCATGCCTTACTCTCTCCTCGCTTCACGCTAGGGCGTGCCTTACTCCCTGACTTATAGAAACCGAAAACGACTCGTGCTGGTGGATATTTGTAAAAAGGCAGGCCTCATTGTGATCAACTGTGCGCTGGTGGGGAAGGTGGAAGGCATCAATTGGCACTGTCGTGATTGGTCAAGAACATACTCAGAAAACGGAGATTCTAGGGGGAAGGATCGGAGATCGGGCTTCAGATTTATGGCTTCATCCAGCTCAAAAGTCAAGCGTGTCCTCTATCCCCTACAACTATGTTCCAGAGTATAAGGACCCTTCGGATTATATATTAATTTCCAAACAAGATATTTTCTAGGCGGCCGTGGAAATGAGCAAAACTCTTTTGGCTCGGGAACAATGATATAAGTAACGTTGTGCTCTGTGCATGTTGTCTGTTGTACACCTGGGGTATGTCTGGGCTGTGTGCTCATGAGAGCCTGGGGCAAAAACAGGCAACATTTTACCGGTACGTACGTACAAGATAAGGTCTCTCGTACTGATACCAGGGCAATCGTCTTATCCATTCCCGCCGAAAAAAACTTTGAGCGCTCGCCACTGCGCGGATCGCGCCCGGACCTCGACCAATGTGTCCGACCGAGCTTCCCTTGTCGACTACTTAGCGCCCAAAAGTGTTTGGATGAAGAAACGTGTTCGAAAAATATCGAAAAATTCGCAAACCTGACACTAGTGTATACATAGGGCGACGATAAGAGTTAAACACGGTTGTTGGTTGTGGTCACCGCGAAGGATTAAATTGGGATAGTGATAAGGACCTCTCGGAACCGCAAGGCTCCCAGATTGTGTGGTATGGTATGGTATGGTATGGTATGGTATGGTATGGTATGGTACGGTATGGCATGACATGGTATAGATACAATATAGGTGTAGGTGTGATACGGTAGTGTATGGTATGGAGTGGTATATGGTGCGGTAAGCCATGATAGGGTACCATGTTATGATCTTGCATTTTTCTGTATGGGCATGGTATGGTATGGTACGTAACGTGACCGCATGGTACGACATGAAACGGCACGGTATGGCATGGAACGTCATGGTACAGTATGATTCGACATGGTACGGTACGGTATAATAAGGGAACGTGCGGTATCGACGGTAGACGTCTGGATTAAACTTGTGCTTGTTTTTTGTTGTTGCTAAGTGTCGCCGGACGACCGGTGCCCCTTTTCGGTACACGAACCCCCCCATCCCCCCAGTAGGGATGCAAGTGTCTATGGTCATACGATGACGGCCATGTATGGCATGAGTACCCCCCCCCTTACCCCCTCTGCCACCGCCTCTCCTAACGCTTTTCATTTCTCGCTCTTTCGCGCGCCTTCTTCCTACGTGGTTTTGGTTGCTCTTGAATGTCGCTTCCCACCACGCACCAGAGCAACCAAACGTGCTACCAGACGGGTCTTACGGGGTCTCCTCTCACCGGCACTGGCATGGGAGTAGGGGGGATGGGGGTAGGGGGAGTAGTAGCTCCATCAAGCTCCTTAGATGGCAGCCAACACCAACAGCAGCAGCAGCAGCAGCAGCAACAACAGCAGCAGCCGCTGCCCCAGCAACAGCCGCTGCCGCAGCAACAGCCGCTGCCGCAGCAACAGCAGCCGCCCCACCTCATCACCCCCAACAGTGGAAGCAACCCTCCCCCCATGCACCACCACCACCAGCAGCAGCAAACAACAGCAGCAGCAGCAACAACAGCAGCAGCAACAGCCAGGCGCGTGGGGGGTGCAGCCCAACCGGCCCGTCTCTGGAGGCGACATGCCTGCCTTCGGCGGAGGAGCCATGACTGGACAGCAAGGTAAAGGCTCTTGTCTTCCCCGGGTCAGGGGATGGGGATTGGCGGGGGTTAGGGGCACCGAACCGGACCAGGGCTTCGACCCGAGGCCCGCAAGCGACCAACTGCCGTAAATGCGAGCATTTTGTTTTTTAATGCTGTAGTGGTGTCAATGAGGGGTGGTGGCAATTAACCCCCCCCCCCCCCCTGGAGGGTGACGGCGAACGTCAAGAAATGCGCAGTAGTTGTTTGCAACGAAGATAAGGTAAACCCGGTAAATTTCAGTTGGAAGTGGGGAGAAGATGAATTGCCGATCGTAGACCAGCATACATACCTTGGCGTTGAGATCTCAAAAGACTGCTCTTGGGATACACATATGGCAAAAGTAATAGGAAAGGGTAAGGCACAAGTAGGCAAGATGGATGCGATCCTAACAGACCCGAACCTTGACACTAGGATTAAGAGATGTATCTTGATGAATGTGATAGTACCAAAGCTAGAATATGCCGGAGAAGTATGGGAAGGGAACGCGAAACTCGTAAAACAATTGGAAACAGTACAGATGACAGCAGCTAAAAAAATCCTAAGATGCTCAAGTACGACTAGTAATACAGTATTAAGAGCAAAACTGGGAATGCGCCCACTCAAGACAAATAAAGACATGAGAAAGTTGAACTGGCAACGTAAAGTATGGAACATGCCAGAACAGAGGTTGCCAGCCATAGTTGATAGAGCTGTATGGGAGAAAGTAACGAAAGGGCGAGCTGGAATAAGGTGGGATGGCGTAGTTGAGAAAGTATGGAAGGATCTAGGGGCAAACCAAGCAGAGATGATGTCCGCCGGGAAGTTTGAGAGGTACAAGGCAGAAGTAGAAGAAAGGACAGAAAGAAGGGAAAGGCTAGCGCTAAGAAACAAGGTGAAATTGGAAAAACACTAGAGATATACGGGGGATTGAGGGAAGGAATAGGAATGAAAACGTATTTGCATGGCCCAATGGACTTCGCGAAAACGCTGAAACTGCGCTTTCGTGTAGGGGACCTGGACCTGCCAGAAAGAAGAAAGAGGTACACCAGTAGCCGGGAGGAGGAGGAAGTAGACGCACAGATGTGCCCGTGTGGCAAAGCAGTAGAGAGTAGAACTCACATAGTAGGAGAATGTGAAATATACTAGGAGGAACGGGATGTGTTGGAAGAGAAGATGAGGAAAATAGACGAATGCGACATGGAGGAGTTTGATACAATGAACTGCAGCGAGAAAACGATCGCTATCCTAGGAGATAGATGGTGGCCACAGGAGGCCAAACAGGAAGGGGATAAGATTAGCAAAAAGTTTTTATGTAATATATGGAAACAACGTAATGAGCGCCCAATTGTTGGAGGTGTCTCTATTAGGAGTAGAAACGGTGCTCCGTCTCGAAAGGGATGCGTGGTCAATGGTCAAATGACTAAGGCAAGCAACAAATGAGTACCCCCCCCTCCCCTCGTCAAACAAGGACACCGGGAAAACCCTCAGGGAGGCATTGATAAAACCACCCAGCCCCCCCCCCCCCCCACCACCACCCAACAAGGACACCCGAAACCCTGGAAATCTCTCGCAGAGGCAAAATACTGAAACCACGGCGCCCCCCCCCCCCAACCGAACAAGGGCACCCGCAAACACCTCAAGGTGGCATTAGCATTAGTAATATGTGGATGAAAACACCTCGACCCCCCCCGGGAAACCCTCAAAAAGGCGTCACTTGAAATACAGGGACCCCCTCCCCCCCCCCCCCCCCCACCAAAAATAAAAGCACGCGGAAACCCCTCAAGGAGGCATTGATGCATTATAGAAAATCCCCCGTCCCGCCCTCTGCACAGGTACCGCCGGACAGGGTCATATCGTGGGAGCAGCCTCCACAGGTATGGTTGCTCCAGGCGTAGCGGGAGCCGGCAGCAGCGGTGCCGCTAATGGAGTCCCCCCAGTTGTTGGCATTTCTGGCGCGGGAGCTGCGGGTGGGGCAGGCGCCACGGGGGGCGGGGTCGGGGGGATGGGTGTTCAGCAGCAGCAGCAACAGCAGCAGCAGCAGCAGCATCAGCAGCAGCAACAACAACATCAGCAGCAGCAGCAACAACAGCAGCAACAACAGCAGCAGCAGCAACAGCAGCAGCAGCAAGCGGCATTGGCGTCTGGTCAGATCCAAGGAATGATGGGTGGAGGAATGGTGTACGGCTACCATTACCCAGGTGAGCCTCTTTTTTTATTATTTTGCACACTGAATCAACCGCCCGCGTGTGTAGGAGATAAACATCAACTACCGCTCCACTTGCTTCATTTTTTTGTTGAAAACGAGTCACACCAAGAACAGTTTTTACCGGTACCTGGCACCTCGGTAAAAGCTAGTAAAAGCTGCGCTGGGTACTTGCATAACAGCAGTATATTTGTTGTCGTGAAATTGTGTGCGTGCGGCCGGCGTACCGGTATGTCGGACGCCAGACGCTTCAATGAGCTCGAAAGAGGTGCATTTTGTGTTGGCATGGCTAAACTTAGAATGACACGCGGTCGTTTTCGAAATAATAACAGATGGACATATGCAAGTACTTATTAGGATATCGTGCGCTTCAACCACCCCCCCCCCCGCGCGCGCCCTTCAAGCTCCGTCTCGAAAGGGATGCGTTGTCAATGGTCAAATGACTAAGGCAAACAACAAATGAGTACGCCCCCCCCCGCCCTCCCCGCGCTCGCCCCATGCCCCCGGCCTGACTAAACTATCCTCCCCGGTCTTGGTTTTGCTGATCCCGCAACACGTCCCCTCGATGTTTTTTCCGCTTCCGAAGTTTCTACGATGCAACCTCATCGACCTTACGGGGAGGGCTTCCCTCCAGGGAACATCGGAGGCATGCCTTCCATGTACCCTTACACGGGCGAGATGCCGATTGTGGTGAGTGTTGTGTTCAGCAGGTGGGACAGTAGGTAAGGCAGTAGGTGGAACAGTATGTGGGATGTTAGGTGGGGCAAAAGGTGGGGTATTAGTGGGGTGTAGGTGGGACAGTACGCGCACGTGGGGTATAGTGTGGGGGAAATGATGATGACGTAGGTGGGGCAATAGTTGAGGCAGAAGGTAGGATAATAGGTATGGCAGTGGGTGGGGTAGGAGGGGAGGTAGCACGTGGAACAGTAGGTGGGGCAGCAACGTGAGACAGTAGGTGGGGGGGGCGAGCGCAGTAAGTTGGACAGTATGTGAGGTATTTGGTGGGACAGTAGATGAGGGCAGCAGGTTTTACAGTATTTGAGGGATTAGGTGTGGATTATGAGGCTAGGTGGGACAGTAGATAGGACCGTACCGTGAGTTCCGTTGGTGGGAGCTTTTTCCTATATAAAGCTCCTATAAGCACGATCCTCCCAATTTTGTTCCCGAGAAAGACTTGAAGATTATTGACTACTGGTTGATTGTAGCAAGCGTGCAAGCACCCTCCCCCCACCCCCCTTCCCTCCCCACTTGCCTCTCTTCCCCTGTTAATGCACATGGAAACCCGTCACAGCCCCCGACGGGTGCCGCTCCGCTTCCTGAGGTACTCATGGACGGTGGTGAAGTGCTCGCTCAGACGCAGGTACAGTTATTTTTTGGTTTGTTTGTGTTGGGTCGCTTATACTGTATTTTTCCGATGTGTGATGTGACATACGTACATGTGACGTTGGACTGGACTGGTGTCGAACCAATTTATGTGTGTGTGTTTTGTTTTTTTTTCTTCTGCGGTGCGCGGTGTGACATGCACAAGTGATGGGGGTTTTCGATTCAAATTGGGTGGTTCGTTTCTGTTTGGTATCCGATGTGCTCTTGGCATGCATGTGACGGCCGACTGGACTGGCTTCGAAGCAATTTATGTAGTCCTGTATTTTTTTCCGGTGCACGGCGTGGCATGCATGTGACGGCTGGCGTCGGCTGGCGTCGGATCACTTTGTGTCGTATCCTCTTGTTGGTGCTCGACATGCTCTGATATACATGTGGCGGCTGACTTGAGACTAATGCCGAAACAACTTGTGCGATTGTCTAGTTTCGGCTCACGATGTTTACATGTATGGGTGTGTTTTTTTATTTTGGTGCGCGGTGTGAGAAAAAATATGTGACGGCTGGGATTGGTTCTCCCTGAAAAAAAACTACCAGGTCTATTTGTTCATGAGGCCGTACAAAGCTCGTAGTCCGCGGGATTGAAGTATAATATGCAGCTTGCAGAGATGAGTTTCGACGAAGTCCTCGATCTCACAGCTGAAAAAGCTCGTGATTTGTTTTGGAATATATACCAGGTATCTAAACAAACCTATAGGTACGCGAATACCTATATATAATGCCTCGAAATCTATTTGCGCCTTCAAAAGCTTCTAACCTGCGAAAACTTTCAAGGCAATTCAAACATTCAAAGTTCCAACCTTCGTACATAAATATGTGACGTTAAACTGGACTTTTGTCGAAAGAACAGGTTGCCGTCCCTGATCATATGGTTGGTGTGATCCTCGGCAAAAGAGGGGCGACGGTGATCGACATGCAGAAAATGACCGGGGCTCGTATTCAAGTCAGCCAGCGCGGGGGGGAGTACGTACCGGGCACCAACAACAGGTGCGCGACAAGGACGAGGAGAGGAGGGACAAGTGGTATATATAGGCTTTGACGGTGTTTTCGAACCTAAAAAAAAATAGTACCCGGTGTAGATATACCAGATGTACTGTACTACCAAACGTATTTTGATTTGTTTTGAGGCGGTGAGCACATTTTTCTTGTCAATTATCGAAAACGCGCTCAGGTCGGAGCCTTAGCATCTGGGTTAAATGTAGGGTAGGGAGGAAGCTATAGAAAGTGAGGAATGGCTGAAAACTAGAAGGAAGGAGGAACTATTAGGAAAGGGAAGGAGGGCGGGATGGGAAAGGATGCGGAAGGAGGGACGCAGAGGGGATCGTAGGTGTGGACAGGGAAGAAATTGAAAGGAGAGGGGAAGAGGAACGGATAGGAACAGAAATAAGAGGAGATGAAATGACGGAAGGACATGTAAGGACGATAAGAAGAGAAATGAAGGAGGAAATGAAGCAAGAGATGAAACACAAGGAATAACATGATAAGGAGAAGGGGGGGAGTCAGGGAAGGAAGGGGAAGCGGTAGGAGCTGAGGGTGGGAGAGGAAAAGTAGGAACCGAGCAAAGGAAAGGAGGAAGGGATATAAGGATATAAAAAAGAGGGAGAGAGACGGAGAACATACGGTACGACCGCAAGCGACAGGCGCAGCAGTTAAAGTTTTCTTCCCCTCCCTCACCCCCCTTTTCCCCTACGCCTGCTCCCTCGTCCTCGCCTCTGTCAACACAGGCCGGTGACCATTTCCGGAAGCCAGCAGGCGGTAGCGAACGCTTACACGATGGTCAGAGGCGTTTGCACCCAAGCCGCGAACTACGAACTCCACCAGGCGCATGGCATGCAACACCAGACACCGCCTTTCTACTGAGATAACATCAGCCTGGCTAGCTGCTTCTGGGGAAGTGGGGGGGGGGGGCGCTGTCTCCTCTTCTTCCCCCTCCTCTTCATTTTCCTCCCCCCCCCCCTCCTCTTCTCCACCCCCCGCTAAAACAGACGGTAATGGCAAGGATTAGGCAGATGACGAAAAAAGGACAGCGGCGGTCATAGAGGCCACGAAAAATGACAGCGATAGCAACAGCAACGACAACGGCATCGACAACGATTTTTCGAGAACTCCTGCCTTGTTTTTAGGTTTTTCGTTGTAAAAAAAGTACGTTACCATATATCGTGCTCGTGTTTTCGGGTTGGTTTTCTTGGTTGTCGTTTCTTTCTGCCGATGTGTTTCTCTTTTTCGTCGATGCGTTCGCTCAGAGAACCGAGCTGACGGTATCGTCCTTACGGCGTGAGTATCGGAATACCAGAAGGTGTTGAAAATGAGGATCTAGAGGTGGAGGGGGGATGAATGGGGGGGGGGGGGGGAGAAGGGGGTGGGGGTGGGGGATAGAGGTGGAGGGTAAGGCCGTCAGATGCTGATGACCGACAATGAGTGATTGCAAAAGAGACCCGAAGAAAATTCCCCGACAACATGCCGATCTTGGGGAATAGACGAGGGGCGAGGAAGGGAGAGAGGGAGGGCAGATGGATGAATGGATTGATGGGTTACCGCGCGATGTTGGTAGTGTTGGGGAAACACGACTGGCGCACGCGGAAAACGTTGGGAGCAGTGGCACCGCATCGCAAGAGGATGAAGAGATGTAGAGCGAGTTTTTTACGAGGTGGCGTGTACGGGACGGGGACCGTGGAGGGGGGGGGGGGGGGGGGGGGGGGGGTCGATTATTGTTTGTTGACAAAGGGCAAACTTCTTGAATTTTGTTTAGGTTCTTGACGAGTTGAGAACGGTGATTGGGCGTTTTTGTTTTTTTTTTTTCCCCAGCGGAAGTTTGTTGCCCGCTTGAACAGAGGGGGGAGGGGGGGATTTTGGGATTTTTGGTGCCGCCTATATATATGCCCGGTCCGTTCCCGTTCGCCTAGGAGGCAGCGTGCCGCTAAAGAATAGCTAAGGTGCGTTTTTCTTTACCAGTGCGAAAGTGTTGCTTTCGAGTAGAGTACTGGTCGTAAAACACGGGGTACTCAATGGGCGGGGAGAGCGGAGGGTCGGAGTAGGCGGGGGCAGGAAGCCCGTTTACGTTTTGCTTGCGATTCATTGTGGCGAGAGAGAGGGGACCGGAGTGGCCCGTAAAAGGAACGGGGTATACCTTCTTGTGGCCACCGCGTGTTTGCGTGGGGGGAGGGGAGGGGGCTATGTTTTCGCACACGGTTAGAAAGGCCCGTACCCCTGGTGGAAGGAAGGGAAAGTCCTTGCAAAAGGGTTTACGGGTAAAAAACGAGTCCGAGTTTACTACTTGTGGTGACTCGCCGCATCCACCCACCCGTATAGCGTTTGCAACTCCACGAAGAGGGGTGGCCCCACGAGAGAGAGGCACGGACGAGAGAGAGGGCAAAATGTGGGGGAGGGGGCAGTGTAGAGTGGGGTGGGATGCCCGTTTGTTAGCGGTGCCTAGTCCGCGTTTACAGCTGTAGTGATTCATTGCGCACACGCCCGCCCGTGGAGTGCTTGCAACTCCACGGAGAGGGGTGGGAGAGGCTGTGTAGAGTGGGGTGGGGTTCAATTTGGTGAGCGACAACCATAAGATGTTGATTGTTGGCGACCCAAGAAGTACTTGGAGACTTGAATGACGGTGGTGGTGGTGGTGGTGGTGGTGGTGGTGGCCGGGAGGGGAGGGGGGGGCGCGGCGGGGAGCGTCGATCGCGATTGTGAGGCGGCGCTGCCCACTACCGCCGCCGCTGCTGCTACTGCTGCTACTGCTGCTGCTGCTGTAGTACTGGTATGCGTTAGAGGAAAAAAGTCTATCATCATTACATCGAAACGATAATTACGAGTAGCACATTCAACCATGCTTGTTGCGTGCTTGCTTGCTTGCCTAGACTTTGTTGCGTACGTACGTGCATATCATCATGAACAGTGGTTTGGCGGAGTAAGGGGGAGGAACTGACTTTTCTATGGGGAGGGAAGGGAAGGGAATGGAAGGGAAGGAACGGAGAAAAAAAGACGAAGGAAATCTAAGTGGAACCGAGTCGGGACCACCGGCCCCTCGCCCCGTCGCGCCTACCGATCAACGGAATGATGATGAAGCGAACGATCGACCGATCTACCGACCAAATGATAAACCGACCGATCGACCGATCTACCGACGGAATGGTCGACCGGACCGGCGACCGAACCGACGGAACAGACAGGCAGGCAAACCTTATAGGTGTTGGGCATTGGGCGGGCGTTAGGTGTGTGCGTGAGAAGCACTCCCGGTGGGATGCGATTTTGGAACTACAACACTAGCACGATCTGTGGAGGGAGGGGGGGGGGGGGGGGGGGGGTTTAGCGGAAGCAAACGCTCGTGAACCTACAACAGTGGGTGTTCCTCTTAATGACCACGTGCGTGTGCGCGAGCCTGCCTCAAGCGTGCGAGCGTGTGTGTTATGTCTTGTATGTCTTGTTTGTGTGTGCAAGCTAGCCTCTGGTAGCCACGAGATGGTGGTGGTGGTGGTGGTGGTGGTGGTGGTGGTGGGGTGGTGCTGGTGGTGGTTGGTGGTGCTGGTGGTGATAGTGGTGCTGGTGGTTTTGTCCGTTGGGGCACACGATGCAGGATATTGCATCGTGTAGAATTCTGCTGCCCCTTTGCTGCCTATTTGCTATTTGCTGCTACAACAGCAACAACAAAAAGTAGTAGCAGTAGAAGTGCATGCTACTGTTGTGGAAATGCAGAGAGAGAAGAGAGAAAGGCAGGGTGGGGCAGGAGGGGGGGAGCCTCGGGGGTGCGCGTCTCCGCGCGTGATCGCTGACCGCTCCGCCTGGCACTTGCCTGCCTGCTCACCTGTGGGGCTGTGTCGTACGAGCAGGAGAGGGTGGTGGTGTTTTCTATTTTATTCTGTTTTAATTTTCATGGCTGATGTGGGTAAGAATTCCTGCGAGCAGGTTGATTGGTTGATCGGTTGGTTGATTAGGTTGGTTGGCTGGTTGATTGGTTGGTTGGTCCGGGTGGCTGTGTTTTCTCGGAAGTTACAGGACCGTGCTGTGTTTTCTCGGCAAGAAACTACCAGACCGGTATGGCATGGTAGTTCTTGGGAGTGAGTAGCTGGTATTTTGGGAAGGGGGGCGTTTTTGGGTGAAAACGCCAGGACACGCTAGCGTGGTGGCGGTAGCTGATAGGCCTATCTTGCTACCCTTCTACATTGATTGGCCTATGTGCACGTCTTGGTTAGAGGGTTAGGGGCGGGCGCACTTTTGCAGGGATGGGTTATGGGGGGGGGGGGGGGGGTTTCACGGCAAGATGCGTGCGTATTCGGGGGTTGGGTTCGTAAAAGTGCGGTTGATCGCACTGCTGGGTATATTCTTATTAAGTGGTAGTGGAAATTGTCGTCTCAATGTTTTCTTCGTCTTTTCTTCCCTTTCTTTCTTTAGTCTTCTTATTTTTCTTCTTTTTGTTCTTGTTCCTATTTTCTTTGTTCTTGTTTTTGCTCTTTTTTTTTCTTTGTTTTGTGCTCCTTTTTTTCTTGTTGTGTGGTTGCGGGTACTTTTTTTCCTTCTTCTTGTACGTTTTTTTTATCGCTTGCACTCGGCGCGAAGAAAGGGGCCCTTGTCGTTGCTCTCTCGCCGCTTGCTCCTTGCGTCTCGGCTTCGGATTGATTCTATGTCGTGTCGTTTCGTACTCTACTACAACACTACAGGATTCCTAGTGGGAAGCAGGAAGATGGCTCAGGCTGGATTGATCAATTTATTTTCTGGAGAAGGGCGCATTCTACACTAAGTTCGGTATGGCGACTCGCGGGTTTTATTTTTTCCTGTAAATCTCAGCCTGACTCTCTTTCTTTGCAGTGTTCGTTTTCTTAGTAGATGTCCTGTGCTGTATTGCAGTCACTTGGTCGGTCGGTCGGCCGGTGGGTCAGTCGCCAACGGCAGCAGCAAGCATTAGTAGTCGTATCAATGGTATCGCGCATCATGTTACCCTACTTTTTCGTGGGCGGTCAATGGTTGGTGTTTTTTGTTGTAGCAGTTGTTTTCGTGGCTTCGTTGCAGCTGCTGTTCTGCTGCTGCTGCCGTAGAAGTTGTAGTTGTCCTTGTTTGCTGTGTAGGCAACAACAACTAGCTACGTATCTAACTGCTTATATGCTGGGCGAACCAACAATGACAGCTGAACTGCTGTGCACACGGTCGGTAGTTTGTTTTGAGACAACCAGGAAGGTGGACGCGCTACGCTCGCAAGGAGCAAGCTTATTTTATCGATCACTATTTTAGCATCATCATCATCATCGTCATCATCACCAGAGCGAGCAGCGATAGGAAAATATGAGGAGAGATACGACTGCTGGATTCAGAAGGAAAATATATGTTCGGAGAGAGGGGAAGAGAGAAGGGGTGGTGGGAGGAAGGGAAGGGGGGGGGGGAAGGAAAGAAGGGCTGGTTACAGCTGGCTGGCTGACGTTGATGATGATTTTGCTGTGATCTGATTGATTGATCATTTGATTGATACCTTCGCCACACGATCTGATTGATCGATGATTTTGCTTGTATTGTCTGATTGATCGACGATTTCGCTATGGTCTGATTGATCGATGATTTGCTATCTGATTGATTGCTGATTTTGCCATATTTGATGTGCTTGATGTCGGAGGAAGGAATGATTATTGAATATAACTCATATTATGGGTGGATGGATGGTAGGACTTTATTCGTATGGGACCGGATGCTACTCTGTTTGTTGTAGTTTTTTATTCTACTACTTCTACTGCTATTACTACTATTATACTATACACACTACTAATACTGTAGCTGGTGGCATGGAGATGTCGGCGTCATATACAGTAAGTGTATGTTCGTGCGACGAGCCATGAGGGTGGCCAGGGGCATGATGATTGGTTCCGTGTTTATTTGTTGTTTCCCGCAACTGCTGCTGCTAACTGCTGCTGCTCTGCTGCTGCTACCGCGGAAAAAAGTCTTGACTAGTGATGTCTTTCCCTACTGCTGTCCTTTTCTTTATTTTCGTTTTTCTGTTTTTTTTTCCAATGGGTTGGCGACAGGGGGGCAAAAACCAAAATCCGATGAATGGGGTGGGTTGGTGGCGGTGATGGCGGTACTGAAAGGAAATGGCAGCGGTGGTGGTTATGGACGGATCTATCTGATGACGATTATTATGCGTTTCGATTTCAGCAGACGGCGTGCCATGGGAAGGAAGGTGAAAGGCTGCATGCCACCGACACAACCACCCCAATCCCCTCTTGAGGGTGAGACGCAGAGCGAGAGGTTGTCCATGGATACGTAGTGTGCAGAGAAAGACTGAAAATAGGTTGCACCGGCTAGAAGGTGGCGCATATTACACCAGCAGCAGTAACGGCGGCAGCGTAGAAATAATAGCAATATTGTAGTATTAATAGTAGAAAAGTAGGCGGGTGAAGGCTGGGAAGCCTCGAAAAAAACTGACACGCCACTTTACTTGAGTTGTTCTTAACCGTATATAGGTCACCAATTCAATTATTATTTCGTAGTCCGTTCGTTGCGTTTCGATTGTTGTTCGCCAGTGTTTTTTTTACTATCTGAACAACAGGGTCGTCATACATTCGTACCGGAATGTAGCTAAATGTGCTGCCCGCATTGGGAAAGTATGTGTTAAAACAGCTACCTGGCAGTTTTGCCACCTGATTGCGTCGTAGGAAAACTAAAACACTCGTTAGCATCTGTCTATCTGTACGCAAATACCTAGCTAGCTGTTCTGACTTACTTCTCATTACTTCTCCCCTAGAGAGAAAGGAGTTGCTGCCCGCAGTTTTTTGCCTAACGCTGGGACACCTCCACGATGGCCGTATGCTGACAACGGCGATAAAGGCATGGAAAACGGGGAAAATTCGAGCTCGGCGTGTTAACTATTTTGTCGTTTTTGCCTGCCTGCTGGGTTTTCGCCGGGCAAGCATCCTATTTATGGACAGGGTTGGAGTTTGGAATAGGGTAGGTGGGGCTTCAGGCATGAAAAACATGCCGTATCATTATAATGCTGGAGCCACACAACCTCCCCCAAACTACATGCTAAAACTATATTCCCAAGTTTACTGAGGTCTTCTGTATCCTAAACTCCGGAAAGTGCCTATCTGTCTGCCTGGTATAGGCTATGTTGCATGGTACTATTCTGGACAAAATCGCACGGAGCGTTTGTGGGCCTTCTGCTCTCAGCACCTGAAACGTTCTCTATGTTTCCGTGGCGAACTCCTTGCGCGAGCGTCCAACTTCTAAACGAAGAAAATAAGCAGTAAGCACACTGGGGAACAGCAGGGGATCGCATACCGTTGGCGCTGCTCTACAGCAAAGCTCGGCTCCACTGGGAAGCGAAGCAAGCGTCCGTCCACATCGTTACGTCGGAGAATTATCTGTGGTTCCTGCAACAGAAAAAAATAATTTCTTGACTTTTTGAAGCCGAATTTCCCGCTCAAAAGTACCCTCTCATCAGGACTCCAACAATGACATTTTTTTTTTTTTTTTTTTCCGAAAATTGTTGCGTCAAACGATCCCGAACGAATGACCCCCCGTACGGCCATGAGTGAGAGTCAAGGACCGGAACAAGGCAGTTAGCCTGCACCAAATCCCACCTTATGGGGTGCCTTCGGGTGTATGTTTTAAGCGCCACGGTTTGACTGAAAGCCCATCAACGATTTCAATTAATCATGCTGAGGTTTCCGAATAAGCATTGGGCTGACAGGCGCACATCAAGCTGCCTCCCATCATTACCACCACCACAACAACCTGCACAAGTACAGCACTAAAAGTGATAGTGGAGGGGATTTTGCCTCGAGTTTTCCCTTCTGTATATATACGACAGTACGGTCCACACTGCTTCCTTGCTGCTGTTGCTTGGTGGTGCTTCACTCTGTAATAGTACGTTGTAGCCTTTTCCCCGAAAGTCAGAAGCTCAAGCTTGCAAGCTTCCTCTGATTTTTGGCAATCTGGGATGACCACAGCATGTAACACATGGAATACGGAACAGGACGCAGCCAGTGTTTCATATCATTTGGTGTTTGTGGGTCGTACCTTCGAGAGCAGCAGTAATAGTAGCGTACACACCGTGCTTTAGAATCAGTCGGTAACCCTTTCTGTGCTCTTCCATCGTGGGATATCATCGACTGTAGACTGCCCGATAGTACCAGTTATGGCCTGTATTAACGAGCAACGTTTTTATTGTACAGTGGGGGCCCCTCTATAGTGCGGGTGTGTGACAAGCGATGAAACCCGCACTACAGCGGCAGGGCGCACTATATGATTTCGGGCCTGAATAGTGCGGGTAGGTGCATTATTCAGGGTTTTCAGAACCCTCAATAGTGCGGGTAGGCGCACTTTTCGCGATATCACTGGGTTTCAGAATACTAAGACGTAGCCAACAGGGAGGGTTATTGTGTGCAAGTGGCACCGTAGAGCATGTAACAAAAGTGAGGGGTACATATGGAATAAAATGTTGTATCTCTACGGGTAGAGGCCTGCGTCAGTTCGCGGGTGACAAGAGAACAACATGTTGCAACTACTGCGCAGCGGTGAAAAACCACACCCCATACCGTACAGAATGACAGGATTTTTGGTCCACGACATGGTACGCAATGTACGCTGAGTGTACCAAAAGAGAAGCCTGCGCACAGCCCATGTTGTTGTTCGTTGTTCCATTCTTCGTTGTTGATAGTTCCGCTTGTACATTACAAAAACAATCACAAGGGTACACAGTGAAACCTGAACCTGCCACATACGAAACACGTCCGTTCACAATACGAAAGGAACACTTTTTCAACACGACCCACCGAAATCCCACGGAGAAAAAAAGAGAGGGGGGACACTCCTAGAAAAATAAAATATAAACAGGTGTTGTGATACTGCCTTGAAGGACTCTGAAAGCCCGGTAATTACCTGGGTTCAAGTATTAGGATCGTATTTGTAGTACTTAGGAGGCGTATCGGAGATGGAAAACCAGGGTTTTTCCTAGCGAGAGCTCGGCTCTTAGTCTCCGCGTGCACGAAAGCAATGAAACTGCTCTCCTTCTCTAAGCAACCAAGACACGTGAGTACCAAAGAGTACCGACTTAATAGGCAACCCTGTCCAGGGGTACAAAGCGTCCCGACCTTGATCTTAACAAATGGCGTCGTCGTTTTGGGTATCCACTTTTCGCTTTTCCATGCGACTTCTTCGCCCTCCCCCCCGTTGCGAGTGGCCTGGTGATCGCTTTCGTTGACGATATATTCCTGCCCCTTAGGGCTAGGCCTTCCTTTCTTCTTCTTTTTTTTACGTACCTTGTCGGCTTCGTTGCCTCACCGTTCAGAGGTGAGGGAGTGGGTTTTGAGGAGCCGCATCTTCGACTCATGTTCTAGTTCGTGGAATCGGGGTTTCCACTAATTTCCCATAATTCTGCATATAAGGCTCATCAGAGTGGGCTAGTGTTATGATACTGCCTTGAAGGAGTCTGAAAGCCCGGTAATTACCTGGGTTCAAGTACTTGGATCGTATTTGTAGTACTTGGGAGGCGCATCGTAGATGGAAAACCGGTTTTCCCAGCGAGAGCTCGGCGCTTAGTCTCCTCGTGCACGAAAGGAACAAAGCTGCGCTTCTTCTATCTGTAAGCAAATAACACACGTGAGTACCAACGAGTACCGACTTGACAGTGTTCAGGGATACAAAGTGTCCCCACCTTGATCTCAACACAAGGATCCCAAAAAGTCCTACTTCCCGCAGGGTCTACCTCGGGTTTTTCAAGAAAACCCCACACTACACAACGCCATTTACGTTTGTTTTTGGGATTGGGCGGCTTGAATGCACGAAGAAAAAAAGCACGGGGAAGTAAAGCTCGCAAGCAATAGACTCATTCAAGACACACAGAAAATATAACACGGACCAGATCGATCCGCTACCCATAAACCACAGCAGTAACTGCGTCGGGCAAAACGGCTCTTTGCTCTACGCGTAAAAAAACTCTCTAACATCAGCCTGGCGCGATGGCTTCGATACATGTGCTTCGATCATCAACATTCTTGCCCTCTTGAGCAAGTAGCTGGCCTCGTTCAAACCGCACCCTGCCGCGTAGCTTTCCAAGGGGGCGAAGTGTTGAAAGAGTTTGGAGGAAAAGTACGCGGGACAGATACGGTAAGATCTCGCTGACGCGTTCCTCCTCCACCTCGCCGCATATATACCGTGCAGTCTGCCGCCACATTCTCCACGACATTGGTGACCGACGGGAGCTTTTGGTGTAAGGTTGCTAAGTTGGCACAGTTCGCCTGCTGCACATGGCATCGTGTGCCTCTGCTGCTGTTCCTGTAGCCAGCAGGTTTGCTGCTGCTGCTGCTGCTGCTGCCATGCGGTAGGGGTATGTACGTGTGTGCCGGGATTTGTGTGGGTTTGACCGCATCTAGGCGGGTAGTGGCGCGGCGTGACGTCAAACCCGCACTGTAGAGGGTCTTGAGAGGTACCAAACCCGCCCTATAGAGGGGTGTCCCGAATAGTGCGGCACCTGCACTACAGAGGGGTCTACGTTGTACCAAATAATTTTACCCGCACTATATTGGGCACCCGCACCATCTAACCCGCATTGTAGAGCCCCCCCCACTGTAATTGAATAGAAAAAAATTAAGGTTTTTCGCGGGTCATGAACCGACCCACGCGTCGGGCCACGGGATGTCCAAAATGTCACGGATCGGGTCGGGTCGGGTCGGGTCAGGAAGTGTTCAAAATCTCACACGTCGGGTCGGGTCGGGTCGGGTCAAGAGAAAATAAAAAGCTCACGGCTCGGGTCAATCATGACCCGCGAGAGAAACGGGTCATTCGCGGATCGGGCCAGCATGACCCTCGAGCTGATTTCTGCTGACGCGTGGGTCGGACCCCCGCATCCGGCTCGCGGATCCGGCACTTGAAACACTTTCCGCTCTATTACCCATAGGCTTTTCTCGTACCAACACTCTAATACCTCTTTGGAATCATACTTCAAGGTATGAATATT
Source organism: Macrocystis pyrifera (assembly GCA_031763025.1). NCBI lineage: Eukaryota > Phaeophyceae > Laminariales > Laminariaceae > Macrocystis > Macrocystis pyrifera. Next base: position 10,719,961 of record JASSKH010000023.1, read on the forward strand.
CGAAGGCTGAAACATCGCCAAATTCATATACGCATGCCCCCATCAGTCCAGACGTCCATACCCACAACAGCCAGGCCACATATCGTTGCGGGGCATAAAAAAAAGGAATATCCTCTGTCGTCCCGTTCAACCTCGTTGCGGTTCAATTGTGAGCTAAATAAGGCCATTCAGTCCACCAGACAGAGATAAAGGCGAATGACAAGCTGAAGACCTGCAGAACAGTACCCTTCCTGGTGAACGGGCGAGTCAACCACAACCGGCAGCGGACGATCTGCGAAACTTTGGAGCCACCATGTTATCGCACCATCTCGCTGCCCCTATGACTATACGGCCGGTGGGCCTGGCTAACGGGCCAACATTAATACCCCCATCTCCACCATCACCACCATCATCATCACAAAAGCAGTGCCAAGGTCGATATCTTCCTTCGCGCTTTTGGCAGTCAGGGGACATCCGAGATGCATCTCGGGATTTCCTACGTGGGTACGGATCTTGCGGCGGGTATTCAGGATATTGCTCCTTGCTGCTGGGAACATCGTCCACCCTCAGCGGTCGTTTCTCTTTTCTCTGGTGTTGGTCTACTAGATAATGCATCTCCTATCGTTCATTTATGTCGGCGAGACGAGAGTGATCATAGATAGATAGACTCCAGTCCAGCGGTGTAGATTACCCTCCATAGTAGTTCTGCAATAATAGTATGTCTGCCTGTCTGAGTTTCGTCAAACGTGATCTCGAGTTGGCCTTGCGGTGGTCGTGCTCCTGCAACATAGTGGCCTTGCTGCCGCGCGTTTCCAGTGTGGCAGGGTTTCATTTTGTTTCCCAGTATTTTCCTTCGAACACTCACGGCCTACGACTTATATCAGGTAGCGTTGTCTTATTTACTTCTCTATTTTAAACGACCAAAGCGCTCAGAGACGGCCCCAACTGGTAGCCTGAGTGGCCCGAAAATATTGGGTGGGTGAGACGGCTCGTGCTTAGTAGTGTTCCTTCGGTCAGAGATATTGGCGTACAAGGGTATGGTTCTGCATCCCGCTTCGAAATACTCGTACAGTAGACACTAGGGATACCTAACAGAACGATATGAAATTCAAAGCGTATTGTCAGGATTTTTTTTAGGTCGTGATAAGAATATCAATCTTGTTCTTGTGTACGTGAATTGTGAACTTTCTGCAAGGCTTTTTATCGGGTGTAGCATCGAATCGCCGTGTGATTCTTCTTCTATTTGCATAATCCAGAAGTGCGATGCGATGCGGCGCTGAGTATTTAATAATAATTGCGCAGTGCGGTGCAGTGCCGGTTTTGGCTTTTGATTTTCACACGGTGCGGTGCGGTGCGGTACAGTTTGAAGTCGAACGGTGCGGCGTGTTTCCAAAAGAAAAAAAAAGGTCGAAACCTCACCGCACCGTACCAACCCACTTGCTTTTAATAATAAAGACCCTAAGGGTTACTCCGCACTTTTAGCACTAAGTCTTTTGGATATATTTTATAGCCGAACGGTGCTGTTCTGTACAACAAAAGTTTGCTTTTCAGAATCGTGCGGCGCGGTATGGATTTGTTTCGTACGGATCCTACGTTGCAGCGCAGTGCAGTTAGTTGTCTTGATTCAAGGTTTTACGGCGCAGCCGATGAAGCCGCACCGAAGCACACCGCAGGAGAAAAAGCTCACAACAGTGAAATACCTTTATTAGCGCTACAGCAGTAGCTACAGCTCCTACAATGAAGACCCGATTCAACAAACTCCAAGAGACTGACTGGTAAAAATGCGAAAAGATATGCACGAGTGTGATTCTACGCCGATTACTCTGAGCGAGCTCGTGTTCCCATCTTCGTGGTAGAGCTTGCAGGGCCAGGCCAGGCTTTTCGTTTCAGCCTACGTGCATGCACTCCTTGGTAAAATCTTGAGATTGAGATTCGAAGAGCCTTAAGATCAAGTGCATCGCTCGTTGCGCCGATCGAAAAAAACAGTGAATCACCCACGGGTCATCGTTTTGCCATTCACTGCAGGCAGGTGAGCGTATATATATATGGTGAGTTCGTATCTTAGAAAGAGCAGAAGTCGCGTGACGCTCGCACGATCTGCAGCATCCGCATGCTACGTCAAGACTCCAGCAGCGAGAACCCGAGCATTAGGCCCTCCTCTGACCTGTGACACATACTGGGAGTATATCGTTAATATAGTACGTACTGGCCAGCGCCTACGTACGACATATATATATAGCTTGCGAGTTCGCTGCGTACAAAAAACTGTCATATTTCGTCCTCCTCGATGAGGGTTACATAGTCTCCGTACGCAGGATTGTCATAGGCTGGCCGTCTATATGAAATCGTTCTGTTGATCCTATTAATAGTACTATGAACATCACCCAGGGTGGTCTAGTCACCGACCTATCATCCTGGACGAGGTCATACACCCCGTCGTATGGCCGAAGTGTCACACGCAGCTTGCAAAGACGACTTGCGACGAAATATTCGATCTCAAAGCTGAGGTGTTTGATTAAAAGAATAGAAACCGCAGACCACGAGCCACCATCTCCCCTGAAAAATAAACCCCGAACGCGACGTACGCTAGGATAAAAAAGTTAAAAAAAAAAAAACTCGGATTATGCATAGGCGAAGCTGATTCTGAATCTTCTGTTTCGCCGATGAGTAACCGCTGCCTACACCCCCCCCGCCCTCTGATCGAAGCATTACTCGACCGTGTAATAACCAAGGCACAGGGAGAACACGTACTTCTGGCCGGGAATCGTCCCAACGAATAGAGCAAATACCCCAACAAATCTGAAGGTCGACTATCGTGCTATGGATAGACCACAATTCGTATTTTAGACAGATGAACAACATCGTCAATCTTAGGGGGGGAAACGGTCCCTAGAGCAGCTTCGCAACAGCATTGCTAATTACTAGTGGTCTACAACAAACGAACCCCATGTATGCGTTCGTGTGTTTTCTGTTGTTTAGCGGAGAGGGTACATCACGCACTATATCTGCGCAAAGTCGCATGAAGCATCAGGAAGCAGGAGACACGAAAAAAGGATTCCCTGTTCCAGCTCCCTTCATGTGGTACTGCATCTTACATCGCAGTCTCTCTCTCTCTCTCTCTCTCTCTCTCTCTCTCTCTCTCTCTCTCTCTCTCTCTCTCTTCCCCCCCCCCCTCTCTCTATGTGTCGTGTTCTTCCCTATCTCGCCCTGGCATGAGTTCTCCTACGGATAACCGCGACACAGCGCTCAGCGGGAAGTACGAAATGACCTTGCTCGCAATAAGACAAGTAGGGGGGGCGGCAGGGAGAGGGGTAGCCATGGATGGAGGGGGGCAGGCCGCGAGGGTCGTTTCGCTCTTCGTCCGCGTGCCTCGGACGTTTAAGGCCCTTGGGGGGGTGGGGGGGGTCTGCCCGCGCTACCTCCCATTCGCGGTTGCTCCAATAGCTGTCTCGCGGCTGACCAGCCAAGGGCGCTGCCGAGTACGCCATACAGAACGCAAATGTTCGGGACGACGCATTCTCCAACTTCTGTTCGACCAAACTGGCAAAGAAAAAAGGAAAACCATTCCAGAAGGGGACGATCCGTTTCCCCCGGGGACGGCCTTTTTTTCCCGACACAAAAAAACGGAGGAAAACTATCACGAGATTTGTCATGGTGACGCATCTCCCCGAGAACACTCTTTGCTACAGAACCGGCGTAAAACACAAAAAAAAGGTCCTTTCCGTGTGGTCAACCCTTGTAGGACCCAGGAAACCTGTGTCCGAAAAAACTAGAAGCGCGGTAAGAGTGTGAGCGTACAGCAGTACGAGTAGTATGCACGGACACTTTTTCTAAAAAAAAATAAATAAAAAAAACGATTACTAATAGTACCATGCCCTAATGAAACCCAGCAGCCTAGACTGCTTTGTGTACGTAGCCGATACCGTAAATCGAACGGTTAACCTATCCCTCAAATAAAGCGCAGCAGTCTAGGCTGTTTCGCGTGTACGTTGCTGATCCCGTAAATCATCACCCACACTTTCGTCCATGTTTTCCCCGTGCAAGCAGTCAGTCCTAACCAAGAGCGTTTGACCAAGTTGGGATCCAGGTACAGCCACCACAGAAATGAGAGTTGCTGTCTAGCCCACCGTCTAACATGGGTGCGAGTAAGAACAATCGTGCTGCGCACATACCAGCATATCCTTGAAACACAAAACCCAACACCCTCTATCCCAGCCGGCATCGTGAGGCCGACGCCCATGAACCGCCGCACCGTCGTTTTTTCTCTCAAAGGTCACTCCCGAGAGATTAAAATATATTCAATCTGTTTTGGGGTGCAGCCATTTGCGAACTGTTTCATCCATCGCCCACGTGACTGCCTCGTCGATGGGATGGACGATGAAGGGGATGACCCCCAGCCCTACAGCCGTAGGTGTCCACTTTCGAGCCACCTTTGACAGCAGACGCACCGCCTGATCGCTGGCCATAGCAGCGGTTACCCCTTCACCTGGTCGGGTCAAGAGGAGGAAGAGGAGGAGGACGGGGAGAGGGAGAGGGAGAACGAGGACGAAGAGGAGGAGGGAGAGAGGGGACGATGAGGAGGAGGGGGAGGAGGAGGAGGAGGAAGAAGAGGAGGAGGAAGAGCAGGCGGAGGAGGAGGCAGAGCGAAAGAAAGCAAGAACAAGACGAGGAGCAAGTTCATGCAAAAGGTCGAGAGCAAGATCAAATGAAAACTTTGAGCACGAAAGATACAGAGCACACCAATGCGAATAGCAGAGGGAAACTACTACCAGAAGCACCAGGTACGAATCACTACGGACGTACTGTACACCCACGGGGCCACTATTACGGGGGACTATAGTAAATAGACCCAAATATTGTTAGTAAAAATAGAGAAATGTATAGTTTTTGGTGTGTACCGTAGGTCCTATTTACTATGGTCCCCCGTAATACAGCTACAGCATACGTTGCAATACGCTGGTGTTACCCACGGCAGATACCGATCCATATGCTTCACGAACAAAGCACAACAAGCCCGACCGCTCTACCACGCAGCTTGCAAAAAGCTGACTGCAGGCCAATCTTTTCATGCCGAACTCGCAGCTGACCTCTTTCGCTACCACGTACGTACCTGGTGTATCACATCTTAAGAATTCCCTCTTTTGGGACCCATGCATGCGTAGCAACCAAAACACGACACGTACGTGTGCGATGAAACCACCAGTCTCGTACCACCAGCATCAGCACAGCCATCCTTGCTTGCGCACGCGAGTCTTCTAGGCCCCTTACGCTGCACATGGGACGCGTCCCCTGTTCCCTACCCCAGCAGCCCGGACTGTTGCCCATGACTATTACGGGGGACCATAGTAAATAGGACCAAATATTGTTAGTAAAAAGGGCAAAATATGTAGGTTTTTGTCTGTACCGTAGGTGCTATATAATATGGCCCCCCGTAATATTAAGTAGTGCTCCATCCTAAAAGGCGTTATTTTAGCACAGGAGTGTGATCGTTTTTCAGGGATCGACTTTCTCGGAACGGGAAGGTTTGCCAATACCGAATGACACGGTGCTTTCGGAAAAAATATGGTTTTTCTAAACATCCGGTGGACAGCGTCCCGAAGATGAAGTATGATGTTCGACTTTCAGCAACCTTGCCGTTGTCGAAAAAACGACCGCTGAAGCAACGATCGCACTCACGCCCGAGCGACCTTAACGATCTTTTTATGGTAATCACTAAACTTCGTACATTTTCCGCACTTTCTCCCCTCAAAAGTCCTAGAGTGGGTGACAAAGAAAACATGGGTATATACGAGTAAACCACAGGTAAAGTTAGTAAAAGTAGTTCCTGTAGCTGGAAATACTCACCGCCAGATTGATGGTGAGCCCGGGGACGGCGACGCTCGCAAGCGACTGCCACAGCAGGACATCGAAACCCATTTTCCCGGCGGCAGCTAACCCCTTCCCCTCGGAGTACTCCATGTAAGCCTTGTCTGCGGTGTCTCCGCAGACGTACCCAAAGCTCACGGCGTCTTGGGGGGGGGGGGGGCGACGAGAGACAATAGACCCGCCACAGCAACAGTTCGGGTGGACCATGAAACGAGCAAGTCGGAGCATAAGTGGGGTGGTCGACAGAGAGAGGGAAAGAGAGGTCCTGGGTGGGATGCTAGGATACCTAGAGGGGGGGGGGCTAGGGGGCGAAAACAACTACGCGAGCCCAAGCGAGGCAACTCAATTCCACGCCAGCACAAAGTGCGCTATGAGTGTGTGCGCGCGCTCGCATACGACTGTCTTTCGTATCATAACCATAACAAGCAACAACCAGCAACTACCTTTTGCCTGCTTTCGGGCGTGTAAGAATAGTCATACCTTGTGGTATTTGGCCTGTAGAGGGGTGACACAATGTACGTACGTCGACATTTTACGGAGACGATATGGCGGAACATTTCTTCGCAACAGAGCCGCACCACACCCCCGGATGAGCGAAAAAAGGGGAGGGAAACTCACAAGACGGCCCGACGAGCTTGGGCGCGATGAAACGGAAGGATTCTCCCACTTCGTTCGCGTACCCGGCGTACCTCAGAGCGGAATTTCTCCAGATGTCCTGGCCACCACCACCCTGCTGCTACTCCGACGACGAAACGAGAATCACGCACGACAACACACGAGACGGCGCGGGAAATCAACTAAAAAAATAACTGTGATACGAAGTATACGTGAACGTCGTGGCGTGTGGCGCTTGGCACGTTATGACCTGTACCTGAATATAGCACTGCAGGTACCTGAAATATAGTACTGCAGGTCCTAAACGTCACGCACCAAGACGGACGCGCCGTGCTTGATTCGTGCCCCCCCCAAAACCCTGAAAAGTCGACGAAAATGTGTCTGTCATTATGGCTGGCATGGCGCCTCAACAAACCCAGGGAGGTAGGTAGGTAGAGCCTATCGCTGGGCGCACACCAGAGCTACCTCGGGGCACTGCCCGACTCCTTTTGAATTCACGCCTCGCTGAATGCGTGCACCACGCTATCTCAGCCGTTTCCAAGTTCCCGAGACGACGTTGCCGCGTAATACATTACAATGCTCGAGACCCTCTGCATGCGCACCTTGCTGCGGCGCCCGAGCATAGCCGTTACTCCAACCATCGTATGTTAACCGATTCGTCTCTCCTTTGACGACGCACTATGTACAAGATTGGAACCAACCAGCACTTACGTGTCTGATGCTTGCGACACACAATAGACACCATCTTGAAAAAACTATGCTCCTGTCGTAGTGTGTGCCACGTGTTTGACACGATGCATCTTCGACACGACTCTGCCAGCTACAAACCGACCTTGCCGCTTTCGTTGCCTGCAGCAGTCGACATCGCCAACACACGCCCGCCCCGTCCCCATCTCTCCCTCCCCGGCTCCGAGGCAGCCCCATGCGCCGCTTCCTTGATCCCGACCACCCCCCTTCCACACCGCCTACTGTATGAGAAACCGCTCCTAATGTCGTTGCCGTTCAAGTTCAAGTTCAAGCTGCAGTTGCAGAATCCGTTGCAGTTCCAGTTGCCATTGAAGTTTCCATTGAAATTTCTGTTGATTTTTTTTCCGTTGAAGCTACCGTTGCAATTACCGTTAAAGTTGAATTTTTCGTGGAAATTTCCGTCAAAATTGAAGTTGACGTTACTGTGGTGATCGTCTGGTGGCGATGGCGGTAACCGTTCTCTCCAAAGCGGCTCGCGCCCTTGGAGCCCTCTGGTAGCGGGAGGGGTGACCCAATAAGCTAGGCAGTTTCTCAACCGATTTCGGGCAGGTGGACCACCGTCACCACTACAAGCGCCGGCGGGAGCGCCGGCCGCAGCGGTGATAGCCGCTGTGCTCGCGCTTCCTGCTGCGTTGGGCTTACTGGTGCAGCATCAAACCAGGAGGGGAGGGGGGGCAGGGGGGGGGGGTACTCATTATCGTGCATGGCCGTAGTCACACGACCATAGACCCTCGCATCCCTACAATGATGGGACGGAGGGGGGGGGGGGGGGGGGGGGTGTTAAGGGGTAAGGGGGCGAGGGGGCGAGGGAGCGAAGGGTTCGAATCACGACGTATCAACTATAGTTTCAAACGCTGCAATCACAAGACCGAAATATCGCAAAATAAACGCCGCGACATCATAGCTGCCCCGCAATTTCTGCAACGGCACAAAACGGTGATATCACTAATAAACGAACCAAAAAAAGGACCAGGGAGGGCAGAGCAAGCGGGTTTACATTATAGACGGAACAGCCCAGGTCTTGCAGGAATGTATGGCGTCTTCTCGTCCTCAACCATTGTTTTAACCATCGCTGTCCACCGATTCGGCTCCATTTCAACGATGCGCTATCGGCTTGTCTCAAACTCCTAGCGACCGTTCCCTCACCGGGCGGGCGGGTGGGGCTTGCCCGAGCAACACCGCTTAATTATATAAAAATCGCCGTCTAAAAAACAAGTCGTATTTTTATATACTTCTGGAAGTGTCAAGATAACCATGTAAAATATGTTTCGCAGTAACTTTCCGCAAGACCGCAGTTACTTTGTGCCCTTTTGAGCCACGTGGCTCTTAGCCGTGCGGCGGTGTAATGCCTTTCGGGCGGCGTAGCGAAACTGTATGACTCTGTACTCACTCATCTCCGACGACCGTTAACGCTACATCAGATATAGCCGTTGGCCGTGTAGACAGGGCAGGACCACAGCCGTTGCATCGAACACGAGGGAACGCCTTCTTCAGTGTTGTATAGTCACCTGAATAAAAAACGCTAAATAGCGTACACGGTTACACGACAACCTGCTACTCTTTCGACCAGTATCAATCGGCCATTCGCAGCCAAACTATTGCGGGGGGGCTACAGGATGAGGAAGGGGCAGCGCTTTCACTTTGAAGTGCCAAATTATCTATCGTCTCCACGTGCCAGTAGCATTCAGCACTTCAGGTCGGGGGGGGGGGGGGGGGTCGTGAGCTACTTGCTGCTTTGGAATTCCGAGAATTTGGGAATGGGGAATTTGTTAATGGTGATTTGATGATGGCATAATTGAGCAGCTGTGTATTCGTACGTGAGAGCACCATGTGGTTGCGCAGAGCATGGGCGCAACGTGGTCCTCGTCGTTTTTTCACGTTACGAATACTTCAGATCGAAACATACAAGCGAACAAGACACGGCTACGAACAGCAGTAAACTATCCTACCTATTGCATTCTCCCTCTTGTTCTGTGCGTTGGCAGGCTGCCTGTGCGCTTCCTTAACCCCCCCCCCTCCCGTCACTTTGAATGAGGAGCACGATTCGTGGCGAAAACCCGTCGTCTGATGTGCAGTTATCCGTTACAACCATCAATCGCCGTCATCATCAATCACCAATCCACCAATCACAACCATGGTCAGTCGTGACCTATCCGTTTCGCGCGTCAATACCGAACCACCCCGGCGTCTTGGCCTCGAGGTCGACTCATCTCCGCTCGACGGACTTCCGTCCAAGCACGTTCATCGGCCAGATTCGTGTTGGCGTTGCTGTCTATGCAAATGTTGTGCCTGGTAGCCTTCATCTGTAACAAGCACCGGCACGCCTTGTGGCCTGCAGCAGCGCAGAACGGGAGAAAACTTCTCCATTTCCACTACCACACTGTCTTCGTACACTTCCACTACTAATACTACCACCACTACTAGTACAAGTAATACTACTACTACTACTACTACTACTACTACTACTACTACTACTACTACTACTACTACTACTACTACTACTACTACTACTACTACTACTACTACTACTACTACTACTACTACTGCTGCTGCTGCTGCTGCTACTACTACTACCACTATTACCGGCTCAGCTAGCTGCGGTAGAGCTCCGTGTTGTTGTTGGTTGTTGTTGTTTGTTGTTGGAGTTAGTTGTGGTCATTGTTGTTGTTGCTGCTGCTGTGTGCTGCCGTCGTTTGCTGCTCTTGTTGCTGCTGCTGTTGGTGTTAGTTGTGGCGAGGGTGTTTCAAAGTCGTCTGTTGTTGCCATCGTCGTTGATCTCACAGTAGCTTCTTCATGTCATGAATTGCCGTACTCTACCAACCTCGCCTGTGGTCACAAAAGCACAAGTGGTCTACAAGCTACATTGCAGTGGACGTTTTTCTTTCAAATCAACATTAGCACCCGAGCGTCATTCGGCTGTTTGTCACAGAGCGCAGGAGGCATGAGAGCCGACTGACCCCTCGCTTTCACGACCCAGGCTAAGCGAGGCGTCATGGTAGTCTACCCAAGGGCGTTACCGGCGGGCCGCGTCACCTACACCTAACACTTCTGTTTCCGCTGCTGCGGCGGTTGCGGCGGCTGTTGCTGCTGCTGCTGCAGTTACCGCATTGACTCAAGAAGGAAACGCCCGAGAGTACCACGGAGCCTTGAAAAATCTATTACTATTAATAGACCGAGACCAAAAAAAAAGGAAAACAAATACACTTGACCGGCGGAACAACGCTCGACGATCGTGTGAGAATGACAATGTGGACGCCTTGGAAGCGTATGGTACATACTACAGTACAAGCGTCGTTCTGTAGGGTGCACGTGCAGCAGCATATGAACCCTTCTGATACTTCAGAGGACGAAAAAAAGGGCGAGAAATCCGACGAATGTGGCAATATCGACCACACATCAAATTTATAGTGTAGCATGTTAACCGAACCATCTGGGACCTGAGAGAGAAAATCGACGACTAGGAATGACGAGCATACACGGCATTGTCCTCTGCCTTTGGTCGGGGCATGGCACGTTATTCGGTGTCCGAAAATGCGATAAACGGAAGGAGTCGGCACGGGCGCAGGCGGCATGACCCTCCCCACTCGCGGTGCTGCGTGCTCGCACTGTATACCCGTGGACGGTCGAGAAGACCAAAGCAAGTCACTTTTTTGTCGCTAGCTCTGGGTTTCAACGGGGTTGCAGGTATAGTAGTGTTGGATACTGGATATCGATATCGGAATCGAGTCCGATACGACATATATACCGATACTGCAAAATAGCTACTGGTATTAGATACGATTTCGATACGGTGATAGGTCGAAGCTTTGGTTCGGTGTCAGCATGAGAAATACGGGGATGCCAGGGGACGGAAGGCAAAACATGCTCGCTACCACAAATTGAAACTCCGATATTTCGAATTACTGTATCGGAATTTTCGATATGATATCCAACACTAGAGTCGTTAGAGATGTTTTTTTTTAAAAAAGTTGTTTGCCCCTTCGAGGCGCTGCGTAGGGGTAGAAAAAAACATCGAAAAAAAAATGACGACTACCGTACCATCGGCCGAATAAAGCCGCCCGACTTGCCGGGGTACGCTGGAGCGTGTGTCCGAGCTGCGCTACAAAAAGCTGAACCGCACGGCGCGGCGCGGAAGCGTGGTGATACTTCGTGCTGCTGCAAAACTCTTTCCTACGTAGACCCTTGATATTTTCGCCATTTTTCATGCTTGGTTCGGTCAACTAATTCGTCTACGGAACATGTGACGCTTACGGCATAGGCCAAACGCAGCAACCTTGTGCTACCCCACACTGCTGGGCTAGGACATGATACACGTACACTCCTGCAGCGTAAGGTGCTGAACCGCACGGCGCGCAAGCCACGGTGATAGACGCACTGCTTTTCCTGTGTACGTAGACGCTTGGTCGTTTCGGCGCTCACGTCTTTTTGGTCACTACCCATGGACGGAAAAGGCTGCATTCACAGCATTGGTCAGACGTAGCAACCTTGCGCGACCCCGCGCTGCTGGGCCAGGGGATGATACTCGCACACGACCGCACCATAAGGAGCTGAACCACACCGCGCGCAAACCATGGTGATCCTTGCACTGTTGTAGCACTCTTTCCTTCCTACGTAGACGCTTGATGGTTTTGCCCTGTTCATGTTTGTTTTAGTCAACTATTCATGCACGGGAAAGGTGGCGCTTCTACCAGCTGTGGCCAGACGTAGCAACCAGATGCTAACCGGGCTAGGGAATGATACACGTACAGCAGTAGTTGCACTGCACATAGTCGCACAAGCTAGAAGCAATCTCACGGCATGACCCTTGCATACTCGCACACAGATCGTACGAGGTGCAGGTCAGATCGACCACCCTACGGGAGGTTTGATGAGACCGCGATTCTATTTTTCGGGGTGCTTGTTCCTGGGGCTCACAAGGACGAATAAGGTAAAGGTTACGAGTATTTAACAAGACACAAAGCTCGACCGAAATGGCCCTATGTATCAACTTCGCACAACCCCCCTCTGGTCGGGACCGAGTTGCAACACCCTAAAAAGGGACAGGGGCGGCATTGTCGTCAACCTTAGATAGGACGAGCGTGCGACATTGTAGAAGTATCACCATATATGCTGCTGCTGCGCGCGCGTCGTACGTCGCCCTCTTACCAATATCCTTCGGGCACATCCCCATATACCCCAGCAGGCCGATGCCGCGAATGTCAATTTCTTATTCGACAGTCTGCCCCTCCTCGAGGCACGACCTTCACGTTCCAAAGGGGTTACAACTCCACACGCCTGGTACTACGCACTCTAGTAGGTTTACCCCCTTACAGTGAATTCAGACCGGGACATGACAAAAACAGCACGGCTCAATTGTTTTGCACAGAATGGGCCACACGAACGCCGCGAACCGACGTAATACGGGCGGCTAGGTCGAAACCCCAACCCCGACCCAGGTAGAGTGACCAAAAACAATGAGAGAATTGTTCTTCTATTGGTGATAATTCCATCGCCCACGAAAAAAAGGGCGAGCGGGCGCGGAGCAAAAAAAGTACTCTGACATGCTGCGTCTCGCGTCGTAGAGCGCCTCCTGTATTGTCGGGTATCGTGAACTAGTTATGTGTCACCAGCCAACCAAATAAACCGCCGACGCCGTTAGTCGTCAGTTTTGGCCATCACTTTTTCCCATCCAAGTCCCAAAGGGGGCTTCATGATGGATGGATACAGTTCATGGGGGACACATACGTATCAGACTCGAACAGCGACGCGAGGAGCACAGGTCTGCAACACCTGCGCTTTGAGCACGGCACAGTAGGAGTACATACCCGTGCAGCTGCTTCGCTCACGCTGGTAAGACGTCGACACGTCAACATCATACACGCACTACTTTGCGCACTTTACTCGTTTCTTCATATTCTTGAATCGCTGCGCCTAGGTCCCCACCACAGCAGGGTAAAAAAAGTAAAAAACCGTAGCAGATACTCTCGTCTCACGCTCTACCTCTTTCGTCAGAAATCTAATCCCCGCTAGCGCTCTGATGTGGACATCAAACTTTGCTTATATTCCCGTTCAGCCGTTTGGTACCGAGGTATAAAGAGGTACCTATAGAGCCACGCGTACGACACTACCAACCTTTTAGGGCGAGCTGTCAACAATATATAAGTATCACCATGCCTCTGTTGCTGCTGCTGCTGCTACTGCTGCGCGCGTCGTACCCCCTCCGTCCTTCGAACTTTAGACACCCCTCTTATCTACCCCAGCAGCCCAGACTGCGGCTTCGTGTGTGGCCGATGTGTCCGTAGTCGTCATTTTCGTTTTCGTTGCTTTCGTGCCCTTTTGAAGTAAGTCTGTCTCATAGGGGTTCCAGTATTCCGTAGATAGATTTATACGGTTGATTTTACAGAAGGGTGTGTAAACAGATTAGAGCGCAGACTACTACAGAGATGTACCAGGTAGCCTAGTGCTCTACCATGACAAAAACGACGTCCCTACTCTAATTCCAAGTGCATTGTCTCCAAAACGCGGGTGCAGGTATAGAGAGGTCCGTACTGACAACAGGTAAACAAAAACCACGAGTAGAACAATAACACCATACTGCCAGGGACAGGATAATGCCACCCACCCACCCACCCACCCGCCCACCCACCAACCCACCCACCCACCCAGTCATCCACCAACTCAGGCTACCCACCAAGCCACCCACCCACCTGCAAAGAGGTCAAAACAATATAAAAAAATGACCGTCTCCCAACTTCGACGTGCGTACAAGCATTCCTGCTGGTACCTATTAATACCTACCTACTGTACCACAACTGAGCGCGGGGGCTTTAATTGCCTCTCTAAGAACATCAACAGGGGGGAGGAGAATGACGATACACAATTGATTACCTACAGCAACGACCACCGCGCGATAGGAGGATGATATATATATGTATGTATAGTTTTTTTGTTGGAGTCATTACACTGCAAGGAGTCGTAGGTGGCAGTAGGTGGCAGGGGCCCCTCCGCAGCATGATCCCACCCGTGGTGGTGCTCGTGGACGGCTGATGACACCGAAGTCGTCATCGTTTCGGTCGATACCTCGGGGGGCCGCAGAGGAGCTATTACTTCTCGGGGGCTTCAGAGAACGAAAACATTAAGAACTAGTGACGATACCGGCATCGGCCACGCCCAGCGAAACCTAGGGGGCGCTGCCGCCGCTGGGGCAGGGGATAGCGGGTGTGTTCGGACAGCGACCAGGGACAGGGGTGTAAGGAGCTGAACGACACGTGCGCGAGCGCAGCGTGATGACGCTCCTTGCTGTGCTGCTGCTGCTGCTGCTGCTGCTGCTGCTGCGCTCTTCCTAAATAGACGAGGTGACATATATAGAACCTACTTTCCCGCTTTTTAGGCCGCTGTGTAGGACACAACACGAATCAAAAGCCAAAAATATATATTTTTTCAAGGAACTCTTCTGGGACCTTGATTGCGAGACGGGGGGAAAAAAAAACAACGACAAAAAGAAAAGAGATTCGGAAATTACAACATCGGCCACTGCTTAGGTTGGTTGGTCGGGGGGGGGGGGGAGGAGGAGGGGGGGGGGGGGTGTACTCGATAAGAGAGATGTACTCGGTCTCATGCATGGCCGTATTCGTATGACCATAGACCCTGATAAACAACTCCATGTGTCCGAAGTACTGCGCAAGGGGGGTCGGGCAACACGTGGGAAGCACAAAACCCTACCCGCATTGCTGCTGCACGCTTCACCCCCTGCCTGCTTTTAGAAGACGGTCGCTATAGATTTAAAACAGCGACCTTGCCCTTGGTTTGACCACCCTTTGCGAGACCCAGAAGGAGGATAAAGGTCGGTATGTCGATTTGTCATCAACAATGCGTACGTAGCGCACACCTGTATCACACTATTACGGGGGACCATAGTAAATAGGACCTACGGCAAACACAAAAACTCATGTATTTACCTATTTTTACTAACGATAATTGGTCCCATTTACTATGGTCCCCCGTAAAACAGGGTGGTACGACTGCATACCCCCTGGGACGGAGTTTCAGAGCCGATTTTCTCCAAAGCATGGGAGGCACAACACACACACGAAAAAATGGCGGTTTTGGAAACATCTCGTTGGCAATCTTCCCATGGGCGCGTCGCTCGGCGTTTTGCAATCTCTCCCCGTTGCCGACGATAACTTTTTTCGGGAAACTCGTCCAGGGTATATATATACTTCGAAGTATGTATGTAAGTGTGTGTTATCTTGCGGGTTACACGCGGTGTATTCCGATCTAGCACAAACGGAATGCCCTTGATGGAAGGCACTGCGCGTATTCACCTCTTTTCGAGGAGAACCTGTAACACATCGCGAACAACACCGACAGCAACAACAGCGCCGCCTTCATCGCTTCCATGCAGCCGCTTTTACCCACTTCCCCCGCCCGGATCTCATTGAAGACGCGATATTTATTTACCGTTGTTGCGGCATTATTTTTACGAAAGAAGCCTAACTCAGAAGTACAGCAGTAGCACTGGTATTATATACTGGTACCTTGGTAAACGATATTTCTTGATCTTTTCTGACCCCTCTGGAACCCCCGAGGGGGACCAAACCACGGGAGAAAGTTACAACTACGGTCATCGGCCACACCCAAAACAGCCCCTCCCAGGCGGGCTGCCGATGTACGAGTATAGGAGATGTGACCGAATTTCAACGCAAGGCGCCGAACGAGTCCCGCGCAGCATGACGACGACACTTGTACTGCTTCATGCTCTTCCTTCGTTTTGCTTCAAAAACATTCCTCCCATCATAATGTAATATAAATCGGCGAGAGAGATTGGAGAGATTAACATCTGCGTACCTTTCCCTTTTCGGGGTCGCTACATAATTACTACATTGGAGACAACAGGGCTCTCTAACAATAACGCACATAGCACCAGGTACTGCTGACTACCAGGTATTTACTGCTGTATAACACCTCATATGCTTCGTTTCCTTGCATGGTTGACCACACACAAAGAATACTATATAGTAGTACTGCATAATATATGCCACAGCAAGCACAACCGCCGTGCCTGCAGATAATTCGATAAAACTGGCTGTTGCTGGCCGGTCCTCCCTGGCGACGTTTGATCTTGTGTAGGCAAAAACCTCGGTCTTCGTGATGAGCGAACGAGCTAGATGGCTGCGCTACCAACTTCTTCGAATACTCCATCGCCATGGAAGGGCATGAAACGGTGACTCGCCCCCGGTCGGCATACGACAGGCCCGGGAGTCAACCTGGGCAAAACAAACAACATGTTTTGTCAATACCAACCCTTGAATTACGGCTGCAAAACATGGTCCTGCTCGAATTCCAAGTCCACTCTTCCTAAAAGCGTGGGTGCGGTTCTGAACGGGCTAATTGCAGTTGTAAGCGACACTTTGGCCTGAAGCTCCGCTACTATTTACGGGGGACTATAGTAAATGGGACCAAAATATTGTCAGTAAAAATAGTTAAACATTTAGTTTTTTTGTGTGTAACGTAGGTCCTATTTACTATGGTCCTATTGACAGCATTTTTCTACGCCCGGGCACTCTATCGCTTCAGTTGACAACAAGGGAGAGGAACAGCACAAAACAAAACGTCACTGCAGAATAAAACGTGACTATTAATATTAACGCTACAATAGGACAGCAGCAGGTATATTTTAGACACCTCTGACATTTGGAACTTGGTGTCTCACGTTCGACGGCCGCGAAGATGGGAGAGCGGTACAGCAGTATTGCGATATACAATGGTTTATATAAAGTACAGCATAAAAAATATAAGATAATAGTATCACTGCTGTTCAGTTGCACTCCCGAAAAGTTCAGGACAAAAAAATATTGGCGTTGAATGATTTTCATGTACGGCTGCTATCATGGGGGACCCAAGTAAACAGGACCAAACATTGTCAGTAAAAATAGCGAAATATACGAGCTTTTGTGTTTACCGTAGGTCCTATTTAATAGGGTCCCCCGTAATAGTCGTTTTCGCCGTCATCGTTGTCCTAATAGTAGCAGTAGTAGTAGTAGTAGTAGTAGTAGCAGTAGTAGTAATAGTTGTAGCAGTAGTTGTAGCTGTAGTTGTAGTAGTAGTTGCTGTTGTTGTTGGTGCAATTGTTGTTGCTGCTGGTGCTGTTGCTGATGAGGAGGTTCTCACATTGACTCATCGCCGCCACAGGCTGCCCAACGTTGTAACGTTATGAATGCTTTTCATGTACGGCTGCTTTTTCTTCGCTTTCGTCGTCGTTTTTAATCCACGACAAACAAACGTTCTCACATTGACTCATCTCCGCAATATGTTACGCGTGTTTGTTAAGCTTCACTCTTTTCCCGAGCTCAGCTCAACGAGAGGCTTCACCTCTCAGCGGTCTTTTCAGGACGAGTCGTCGGTGGTCAGAGTGCAACCTTTTGGGACGATTCGTGTTGATACAGTACTAATAGTAGCGATAAAGCAAATGAAAAGCGCGGTGGGGGTACATACCTGGTACCTGGTGCTTGGTACTAAAATCACATTGCGAGCGTACAGTAGATGCAGCCGAGTCCTTTTGCTGCGCGCTTGCCCTTTTCACGCGGCTGTGTCGTATACACAACTCCGTGCATTGAGGGTTCGGCATAGAAAACATCATCCCCTAACACCTAGAAGCTCGCGTTGCTTCACTTCGTGAGGCTCATGGTGACGGCGTAAAATCGTCACACATGTTGCTAACATTTTTTTTTTCTTGTCTCTCTCAAGTTCCAACAGAGGTTCATTATATAATGTCCGCGGCAGTCACGGGACAAGCTCTAAACAATTCTGGAGGGATTATACTGACTGGTGGTTGAGAAAAAAAAGGGGTCCGAAACCGCCAGAAATGTTATCACGCACCCTCCATCGGAGATATTGCTACCGTTTCACTATTATTTGCCGTTGAGCGTTGTTCGAGCCGTACCGCAGTAGTACCGCAACAATGCATGCGCTCATTTTACGTACGTACGGGGGCGGGAATTCCAGAAAAAAAAATATATATATATATATATCGTGTCACAGCCTACAGCCGCACGAGAACCATAGCAAAGTAGCTCCATCAACTGCAGAGTACATACTACAGACGCTGCCGCTGTTGCTGTTGTTTCACAAAGGCACGGATGCGCTTAGTATATACCAGAGGGGCAATACTCTGGGGGGGTACCCAGGTACCTACCCGAGTAAGTACCCGGGTACCTACCCGGGTATGACCAAAACAGCCAGATTTGGTACGCGGGTACCCCAGAACATATACCCTAGGACTAAACACACCCTTGGCAAGGTTACTCGGGTTCTACCCAAGTACTCTGGAGGTACCCC
Source organism: Macrocystis pyrifera (assembly GCA_031763025.1). Classification (NCBI taxonomy): domain Eukaryota; class Phaeophyceae; order Laminariales; family Laminariaceae; genus Macrocystis; species Macrocystis pyrifera. Next base: position 10,738,483 of record JASSKH010000023.1, read on the forward strand.
GGTACCTACTCGAGCATGACTAATACAGCCAAAATTGGTGCCCGGGTGCTCCAAAGTGCATACCCTACTAAACCCAGTCTTGGAAAGGTTACTCGGGCACCCACCCGAGTACTCTGGAGGTACCTGGGTACCTATCCGAGTGTTACCAAACACAGCCAGGATTGGTGACCGGGTGCCCCAGAGTGTATACCCTACCAGTGCTAAACACAACATTGGAAAGGTTACTCGGGAAACTACTCGAGTACTCTAGTACCTGAGTATCCGAGTGCAACCAATACAGCCAGTTTTGGTACCCGGGCACCCCAGAATACATACCCTACTAAACACAACCTTGAAAAGGCTGCTCGGGTATATACCCGAGTATTCTGGAGGTACCCGGGAAAGTATGACTAAAACAGCCAGGCCTGGTGCCCGGGCACCTCAGAGTATACACCACTCAACACACCCTTGGAAAGGCTCCTCGAGTACCCACAGTACCTTACATACTCTAGAGGTACCCGGGGTCATACCCCAGTACGGCCAAAACAGTCAGGCTTGGTACCCGGGTATCTCAGAGTATATACCATACTACAGTAACCATACCCTTGGAAAGGTTACTCGAGTACCTAACTTTCATGGAGGTACCCGGGGACCTACCCCGGCATGACCAGAATAGCCACGTTTGATACCCGGGTGCCCCATAATACGCACCCTGCTAAAAAGACCCTTGGAGCGGATGAAGGCCTTGGCTATAATAGTTGGCTAGTCCCATGGCGGGACATGAGGTCGAAACAAGGCAAAACAAATCGCGGATACGGCGCGGGTCTCACGAAGTCGTCCACCGCTGACTAGGTCAGGGTATGCCACAACAGTGACGACCGGAACTAGAAGCACAGTGAGCAACACTGCAGGGGGAGGGGGGTGAGCAACGCGCGTGCAGCATGAATCCCGCGCACGCTATTAAAACGACTACCGATGCTGCTGCGGTCGCTAATGTGACACGATAAATAATTTAAAGCAAGACCGACACATTTATATTGATAGCATTGTCTCCCACCCTGTTTGTGAGAATAATCGCCGCTCGATACCCATAGCATAACTCCAAAGGGGTATCGTACTGAATTTACGGCCAGAATGGGTTTCGTGTCGGCCATTCGACGACGCGCAAATTCGACTGCCACCTCTCACACAACAGCTGCCAGGCACTTGGTACCTGGTAATAATTACGGGGGGGCAATACATCGGAACCAAACACGGGTGTGCAAAACTATTAAACTTGGAGATACCTTCTTCGGGCCCATCGTGGGTTCTGATTATTAATACAGACGGGGGACCATAGCAAATAGGACCAAAAATTGTTAGTAAAAATAGGGAAATAAAGTATGCAGTTTTTTTTGTGCACAGAAGGTATTTCATCCTATGGTCCCCCGTAATAGTATGTGTTGCTGTGGTCCTGATCAGTATGCCCCCCCGCACTACTGTGCAGCAGTGCAGTAGAAGGGAGCAAGAAGGTTGGCTGGCCTAGACTGGATTTACTATTCGTATTCGGGAAATAACGACAAAACGCAGGGGAAACCAAGCGAGGAAAATCTACGAGCACGCACTGGACCGGTCTTCCACTGCTGTTCGTGTTTCAACGCTGCTGTAATATCGTACCTTTGCTCAATCCCTCATGCCTGGTACCCACATACTTCCGGCACAACACCCACCCCACCGCGCTTTTGATCTTTGAATGTTTGTTCTGGTGGGCATGCCCGGGTCTCAACAGGCTCGAGGTTCAAGCAATGTCCGGTCGAGGTAGAGAGTCCGACGGGGGTTTATTGTCCGCATGCCGCATACGTACGTTACGTTTGGCCGCGAAGGAGATGGAGACAGCTGCGACGTACGAGTATTCGTAGCGGCTCTCAAAACCTCAACGGTGAATCTTTTCGCGCAGGTCGTGCCGCGCGTTGTACTCGTATTTCGGGGGGGCATAGTAAGTAGGACCTACATTACACACAAAAACCTACATATTTACCTATTTTTACGGTCAATATTTGGTCCTACAGTACTTACCTATTTTTACCAAAAATATTTGGTCCTATTTACTATGGTCCCCCGTAATAGTTGTTTTGTCGATTTTCGAAGTTAATATTGATGTCAAATCCACACGAGTTTTGTATCAGTTTTTTCTAGCGATGCCGCTCGACAATACTAAACCAATATTGTGGCGATATACTTTTAATATTACGGGGGTCCATAGTTAATAGGACCTATGGTGTACATGAAAACCTATGTATTTAACTATTTTTACGGACAATATTTGGTCCTATTTACTGTGGTCCCCCGTAATAGTACGTACCTGGTATAATACTGCTGTACCAGTCTGACCCAAAATATAAGGACTATTTGGACTGAATATTAATATACGAAACTGTCCCTATATTTCGGGTCAGAGTGGTATATGATAATCAGAGTACCGGAAAGAGGTACAGTACTCCGGACATTTTGTTCGATATGCCCGTAGAAGGTACTCATACTTGTATGTACTTAGACAGCAATGCGTTGACACCGAGATATGGTACGATACCATTATGCACACGACACGTTTACTGCTGTAAAAACGATCCAAGACTGTAGTTCCAAGACTCTTGCCCACGAAACTTAAAAGCACAATTCTTAAATGGCTTAATATTATGTTCAAGACCAAAAACAGATAAAGCTGGCCCAGGCTGGGTTTTCATTATTTGAGAAAGGCTGCGTTCTAATCCAAACTCAGCATCACGTTTTTTACTGGAAATACCGCCTGCTCTTACTACCTACGAACCAACGGAATATCTGATCCTGACCCCTGGAATACATGCCGGCCATTTTTTGCTTGCTATTATCGTATTCGGTACGAGCTTGACGTAATTTTCTTGCCGGCAAGCAGCCTAAAGAAAAAAACAATAACTCGGTTGTTTCACGGCGGCTGAAAAAAAAAGAAAAGACCCCACGAGATCGACTGCCTCTTATCACTTGATTGAGCCGTAGACGGGGCTATTAATACCTGTCGCGTACCTGATACCTGGCAGAATTTACCTCTCAGCTCTCGTATCACGTAGGTGCGCGTCTGGGATATTGACTTCATAAGCGCTATCTGACGCTTCACGTTTACAATATACAAGTACAGCTAATACTGCTTGCTGTTTATACGAAGTACTGCTGTACCTGGTAATATTTTACTCAGTAAAGTGAAGTACTGTGGCTCTACTGCTATAGAGAAACTACCATAGGCCCTGTGTGTAGCTCTGCATGATCGATGCCAGATAACGGCATGGTATGAGCCACAAAAGCAGCCATATCGTGAAAGCATTTATTTAGCTTCTCTCTGGCTATCTATCACGCATGCCACCAGAGTGCCAGAGTGCCAGCAATGCTTTTCTAACCCACTCCACCGTTGGGCGGAATTATAAGGACCGCTTGGTATTCATATTCATGTATAAACGGTCTTTATATTTACGCCCAGAGCGGTTGTATTACTAGTCGTGGTTTTTGCTGATGTTGTTGCTGATGTTGCTGTTGTCGTTGTTGTTATTGGTGGTGGCGTTTTTGTTCGTGTTGATGGTGTTATTGTTGCTGGTGTTGTTGCTGGTGTTATTGCTGCTGTTGCTGTGGTCGTGGTGCTGCTGTTGCTGGTGTTGACATCACAATAGCTCATTGCCATACTTGAAACCTATTAATAGTGTAGTCCGTGCTCACCGAAAAACAAGGGAGTCGACAGGTTGGTCGGAAAAAAACAAAACCGACGAACCGCTGCCGGGTTGTTTCTACACAAATAACGTGCACACGTCGGATAGACAGGTGATCTACTGTAGATAGATCATCTACATAACGGTATAGATGATCTACAGACATATCATCTACAGATAGATCATCTACAGATCCTACCGTCGATGCTTGTGCAGGATCTGTGCAGTACAGATCCAACCCAGGACACAACACGGGCTACGTAGATCTTGCAGGCTATGCGGCTCCCAGCCTGCGACATGGAGTTAATACTATTTACAGAGATTAGATCAGGAATAGATCTATCTGATCCCGAAGGATGAACTGTAGATCATCACGACCATCACGCGGGAAGCGATTACCTGATCGATTTGTGCAAGGTTTACACAACAAGTGCCGGCCAAGGATAGCGTCGGGGCTAGGGTTGGCGCTAGGGTTACGGAGGTTTCGGGTGCTTAGGGCCTTTTCTTATCGGAGGGCTTTTTTTCCAGAATTTCCGAAGTTTAGAATTTTTGGAAATTTGAAATTTGTATCAAAACACGGAGGAGTTCTGTCACAATTTGTGAAAAAATATCAGCAAAGTTAAAATACACCTATTTAGGAAGAAACATAACAGGACAATCTGCAAGACGGAAAAATTGCGCGAAAAAAATATGGAAATTACCTGGGGGGGGGGGGGGGAATCGAAACGAAAGGCCCTAACAAAAACCCTTCACGTAACAATAGAACCGTACGCGGGCATCACTCTACTGTATGTGGCGTTTCTCCTCAATTTTTGCGTGCACAAAAGCAAGGACTTGAAGATTCAAGCGCCCAAGCGCCTCCGCCGTTCTGGTGATGCAAACACGCGCGATCGACGTATCACACGCCGCTTGCAAAACTTGAGCATAGACGAAATCCTCGACCTTATAGCTGAGGTGTCTTTTTAATTTTTTTTAAACCTGTTTTTTTTCGCGCGAGAAGGATTCACAAATCGGACTGAGAGTATAGATCATCCAAATATAGATAATCTAGATCCTAAACTGCTATTCTGAGATGTTTATGCAGGATCTGTACAGTACAGTACATATCCAACCCAGAACGCATGTCCTAGATCATGCAGATCATACGACTCCCATCGGGCAACGTGAGCCACAGTAGATACATACAGATCAGGAATAAACGATCTATCTGCCCTGAAATATCTAGATCATCAAATATATGGGGATCGATGATCTGTCGATGATCTGTCCGAGGTGTGGAAGGGTTCAACCAAGCCCATGCCCGATCGTCGAGGATAGATAGGACTCCCAAGCTCTCCTCGCTGCAGAATCGAGCTTACCATCTGGGTAGGCGTCGCCTCCACCAAGGCAGCACCTCGTATAAATACCAGCTGTGTTTCGCGACGGTATCGACCTACCGCAACGCACACATCCCACACCCAGACGAGAGGCCCGCAGGTACTTCGTATTAAGATCTCCGCGAATCGTAAATAAAATTCGTTGTGTCTTATTACGGGGGACCGTAGTTAATAGGACCTATGGTATACATAAAAAACCTATACATTTACCTATTTTTACTGATAATATTTGGTCCAATTTTTACTATGGTTCCCCGTAATAGTAGAACCTACACTGACCCAAACTTCACGGCGAGCCCAGTCTCTATCCGATAGGCATCGCTAGTCAGAGACAAGTTACAAGAAGCCATCACTCGTTGGGGGTGAGTCCAGCCTAACAACGCCGCAATCTCCCACCCCCCCGGTATCCTGGGAGATATTAGATAGTGGTCACAAAAGGTGAGACAGAAAGGAGATAAAATAAGCAAAAAAAAAAAACGTCTTTATGTAACATTTGGAAAAGACGAAATGAGCGTCCAAATGTCGGAGGAGTGTCCATTGGGAGTAGGAGCCGTAGTCCGTCTCGAAAGGGATGCGTGGTCAACGGTCAAATGACCACGGCAAGCACCAGATGAGTACCCCATCCCCGGGGGGCGGGGGATTGCGTGTAAGTGCATTGGAAACTGCCCCCGAAGGGTCCTCGGTAACAAGAAGTCACACAGGGTGATGTTCGACTCAAGATACCTCGTATTCTAGCCGAGTAGTTCGCAGAAGCACAGAAACGGAGACTCTTGAAGTTATTCGTCTCCGCTATCAAAAACTGCTGTAAACGGCATCTGCAAGCCACACTTAACATTTCACTTATCACAACGTGATACCGGTATAAGATACCGTTTTACTCGTGACAGCTTTATTATTAGACTATTTGAGTGTTTGCGATTGTTTTTTTTTTTTTTTTTTAACTTTTACTTCTCCAAAATTCTCCCGAGGTAAATTTTTGGGGAAAGGCAAAAAAGTACTTCAGCGAAGTCAGGATTTCATCAAAAGCAGTTGCGGTAACTTTTGGCTCTCTGTTTCATTGGCCTACACGCACCGAGCAATACCCCGACGCGGAACGCAACTCAAACCTCGAAGGATCAAAACACCGAGAATCTTCCATGCCACCATGCCACCATGCCGATGCTGCTTGCCGTACGCATCACGACAACCGCTGGGAGCACAGAGGCTCGAGAGGTGTAGCTTGAGTATAGCGCGCACGAGCGGCGTTGGATTGTGCCAGCGACTCGCCGCCGCTGCTACGGTACACGCTTTCGCCCGCTTGGTGACGGCGTGGAGGATGCGCCGTCCCGAAACAGGGCTCGTACTCACACTCGTACTTGTGCTCGTAGAGAGCGCGACAGCAAGCAGCAGCAGCAGCAGCAGCAGCAGCAGCAGCAGCAGCAGCAGCAGGGCCGCAGCGGCCGCGGCGGCGGCGGAGCGGAGCGCGCCGGCGCTGTGGCGTGCATAGGCCGAGCGCAGCAGCAGCAGCAGCAACAGCAACCTAAAAATGGAAGCTGGTTGGTGCTAGTGCTGGTGCTGACGCTGTTTATTTTTTGTTGCTGCCCCTAGCTGCATGTAGCGCCAGCTAGCTGCTGCTTGCTGTGTTACTTGCAGTCGTGGGATGGCAGTGGCAGCACTGTGGTCAACTCTGCCGCCGAAACGTTGCTGGGCTGCCGTTGCTACTCGCACGCTGTTTTTTTCCGTTCAGCGTTCGTTCTTTTTTTTGTTTGCCGCGTTGCCTCACCTCCCCACTTTCCTTCTTATTATCGGAGGCGTCGCCTGCAGGATTTGGTTTACGTCACTCGCAAACACACCGAAATCAGGAAGGGAAGGGAAGGAAAATCACTTTTTTTAGCGGAAGAAAAGTTTTTTTTTTTTGTTTTTTTTACCTCTATCGCAAACACTGTACTGTTGTTACCTTCGAGTCAGACAAGATCGAACCGTTTTTACTAGTGCAGCACGTGGTTAGAGCTTCGTGGAAGCACCACCAAGCGGCACTACACATAGACTGGGACTCGTCGCAAGGACACCGTTTCCGGGGCCGTACCCTCCGCGGGCGAGCGCCGCCCCCCCCTTCACCCGCCGCAAAAGATTACTATAAATTCACAGGCACACACGCAAGGGGCAAATCTCTTTGACCTGCGCTACACCATGCGGTTCACCATGACGTCGGTCGCATGGAAACCCGTTCGGTGGCAGACCGGTATACCGGGTTGACGACGAGCCAGTGCAACCCCGAAAAGCTGAAGGAGTCACTACGGTGCAGCACGCACACACGGTCGCCTACGACCGGCAGCACACAGAGTTTGCACAACAACAAGCGAGAAGGTTGCCGTTGACACCGGAGTTCCAGAAAGACTTTGCCGCTTTCACGTCAACACTTACGTCGGGGGCATCTAAAGACACAAGGCTCAGTGGAAAGTATGGGTATCACGAAGGCCACATTGGGCACACCTCCCCCCCCCCGCCCCCAAAACAAAACGCTGAAATAAGACTACGTACGGAGATACCTGGTATGTTGAGGTGTGGGTGGAATAAAACAGCCGTGGCTGAAAGCCCTCATTTACTTTCAATGTAATATTTTCATTCAGACTGGAGGCGAGCGATACCTCAGCAACATCAGGCAGAAATGGTGGAACCAAACGCGGAAACGCAAGAGTGGTTCCAGAATTTCGAAACGAGTGCTGTATGTTGAGAGAACAGCAGATGCCCCCACCTCGGTATTCCCATTCAGAAAAGCACCTGCAAATACAGTCAGTCCCCAAGAAGTAGAACGGTGAGTGTACGGAAAACGAACCATCGCACCCTCCCAAGTATCAATACTTTTGGGGCGACAAGGAAGCGTGTACCGTACTCGTACCGATACTACTGCTGTCTGATTTTTTCTTTCTTCCTACCGTTTTTCAAGGGGATTAAATTACCCCCTGATAAGGGCCCATCTTGTCGAGGACTTATGGTTCCTTCAATTTGATTCGATTTTTTTTTTTTTCTATTTTAATTTGCATCTGATTGGCCGAAGAGTGAATGACCAGGCAGGATTCGAAGGGGCAAATTAGAAAAAATCAGTTTGAGCGAAAAGTCTTTTGGGACTTTTTTCGTGTGATTTTTTTAATTTCAATTTCGAAGTTGGGAGTTGATCAGCCTTGATGTAGCATGTTCATGGTGGGTCAACACCCCCGGTGGAGTCTGGAGTGATTATTGGCCGCTTCGGTGACCACGGTCGAGGCGATAAAACATGAACCTCAACGACAGGCGACCGAAGCAGTAGCCGCGCCCGCGGCCACAGACCATAGCACATCGTACCCCGGTGATGGCGCCTCAAAATACATCATGGCGGCCGCAAGCCCAAATTTTCGGCCTGCTCGATCGGCCAACCATCACGAAAACCGAGCAAACGAGCAAAAAAACAGAGGATACGCTCGAGACTTCGATAGCTGCATCACCGTTGCTGTTCCGCACGTGGCGCTTGAGGGCTCCCTCCGCCCACCCAAGACACCCTGAGAGTAATAGCTTCCTATCCTGCGCCACTAAAAAGAAAAAAATGCTGGCGGCGGCGCGCACGCGGCAACGAAAACCTTTGCTCTTGTCTACGCTCGTCGCTGCTTGTCGGCTGGGCGTTGTGTGACGCGGTGCGTTATTCGAGGTTGTTTCGAATTCCTTTTTGTTTGACAATGAATGCGCCGTTTCCCGATAGGATACAAACACGTTTTCTTTTTCCGAAATCAAATTGAAACTCATTGAAACTGAAATTTTATTTCCAAATAACGAAATTTAGCGTCCCCCGTTAATAAGGCTCCTAAATTGCATGCCGCGTTCATATCCCAGGATCAACGCGGGGGTATCAACATTTCGGTAAAGTCTCCGGCCGTGGCTGAGAAGGCTCACTTGAATTTCATTCAACACTTTCATTGAGAGTGTAGGCGAGCGATTTCTTTGGTATCTTACACCCAGAGCACACCCAGGGTCCATGCTATTCTCGAGGCACTTCTCATGACCAGGTCGCATGTGTGGCAACACTCGTCATCGATACCATTGGGCTTCGTACGTACGTATCGATGACGAGTATTTCCACCGATAGGACTACTGCTGTGTAGTACTGACCAGTACCAGTGTGTACCTGCTCTGAGTGCTCGCACAATGTACACCGGTGACCTGCCGCTTGTGTGCATAAAGTATCATCAATGCAATGAAATGCCTTTTGGGCCACGTTCGTTGGGACGTTCTGCGTAGACGCAAGTCCTCGAGCTTGCAGCAACAGGTTCACCCTTTGGAGAGCTTCCCCGTTCTGCGACTCTGGTCAACTTACAGCTGAACAAAAAATGGCTCTAGAGCCCAATGCTCTATCGCATAATAGCTCATAACAGGCACCTGGCAACTCCAACATGGCAGCTCCATGTACTGCTGTCCTGATGCTGCTCATGATATTAATAGTACATCTACCACCACCGCTCTTCGTAGACCTCGAATCTGATTTGAACGACGATATAGGCGAATGAGTACCAGGCAACGCATGGTATTCAGCTCGCACATGGTGACCGGCACTACGCCCTAGAAAACTCACATCATCGTAGAGCCCGTGAGTGTCATCTCCGCAAGCAAGTGTCGCAGCAAAGCACAGAGCACAGCCTCCGCACAGCACGTCTCCAGTGTCCTGTCCGCAGCGCTGACTGGATGCAGTGCACAGTACGTCCCCTCACGGGTTAGTTGTAGTACGCCTCCATATGCCATGAAACCCGGTTGGCGAAGACCGGAGATTGTAGCATCATACCGGACGAGCTGAAGACGATGCTGCATCGCTGCTGAACCGCTTATAAAGGTGAAATCCCGAGGCCATCTTTGCGGTGCATGGTGCCAAGTAGTGCGCGTGCAAGAAGCCTCAGTCGCTGCAGCAATACTCCAGCAGAATTGGACGAGTCCAGGCAACTCCGTCCTGCTGCTGCTGCTGCTGCTGCTGTTGCATTTTCTGCTGCGGCCTTCTGAACGCGATCCTTCTGCGCGTGCTACGTGTAGGCACCTTGGTGTTTTAGCCACAGCTCAGCTTGTCACCACCACAAGGCTGCCGAACAAGGAGCCTAGAGGAGTTTGACTGCCAGCACCAGCAGGTCCCAAAACTCTGCACCTTGCGCCCGGCTCACACCGCAAGATAGACATATCATACCGTAGCAGGACGACGACGCAATACAAACAGCAGCACGTACCTCTGTACTGTAGTACTCCTTGTGATCATGACGGCAGGAACACCAACAGCAGCATCAACAACAGCAAAAGAACAAGAAGACGATCCAGACGATGTCGACCCTCTCGACGCCTACATGGCTTCCATCGCAAGCGAGATCGCACACCAAGCGCCTCTCGGCACCGACGCCGTCGCACCTCACCCAACCCCGCCAACTCCGAGGACTGCAACCGCATTACCTCGGCAACTCCCGTCCCCAGCCCAGCTCGCCGTGGCGAAGAAGGTCGCGGCAAGCCCGTTCTGTGACATCCTTTCGCGGGGGAAAGGCGAACGTCTTAGGGTCAGCGGCGGAGGCGGCAGCAGCAGCGGCGGCGGCAGTGCAGACGGTGTTGGTGCCAACAGAAACGACGGCCGCCATGGTGATGGGGGTGGCGAGGCCGAGCAAGCGTGCTTGGGGCTGCTGATGACACAGCCCGCTGAGTTGCTGCGGTAAGCTGTTCATGTATAGACGGAAAACTGACGGAAAACTATACCCCTGGTACTGTACCTGGTACTACCTGGTACCCGTACATTACTGCTGGTACCCGTACATTACGTCCTGTATTTACAGCGCGCCACTAGTCCTGCTGCAGGGCTAGCTATGAACTTGGGTCGGCGATGAGAAGGGCTGGCGAGTGCTGGTGGGGTCGGGGACACGTGGGGCACGTTTGAACTTGTACGGTAGGCCCTACTGCTGTACGTTCGTCAAGGGAAATCTCATCTTAATGTACTCGTACACCAGATGAAAAGGAAAAAATGTGGCTTGATCCCATCATCCCTCGAAATTCCACCTCCGTTGCCCACCCGACGCACGCCCCCTCCAACGACGAAGCGAAGAGCTAAATGTCGAACTCCTCCGTTGCTGCTGCAGCTGCTGCTACTGCTGCTGCTGCCAGTAGCCTTTGCCAGGGTTGCCATCCACACGCAAGAAAGTCTGTTCGTCAGCCCCAAGCCCCTTGCTCTCAGAGAGTAAGGCTCTAAGATCATCAAGTTCATCACCCATGATGAGGCTGCGTCGGTACCAACGACTCTAGAGTGTTCGTCAGCCCCAAGCACAGGTAGTCAAGACACCCAGACAATCGATGAGTTGATGATTCAGGTCGTTTGCATTATCTCCCAGCAATGGTAGGGACAGCAGAGGTGACATTGTGCGTCATCCCATAACACCCAGATGTCAAGAATCACATAATGCACAATATGCCAATATCCCGAACCGGCACGTAACTGTCAAGCTAAAGAGGCACAACGAACAAAGTCCGCCTCACAAGCGGTGCTGTTAATAGAATGCAGCTCGCCCTTCATGCGACTCGCCCAACACCGCACGGCGCTTCGCGTCTGGTGCAAGCAATGTCTGCCTGGTCGGTGAAAACCTGACGTGCTCCATCCCGGCATTGTAGGCATGCGAGGGTCTATGGTCATACGACTACGGCCATGCATGATAATGAGTACCCCCCCGCGCCCCAATTCCCCGGCACGACGCGCACATTCCTCCCATCCCTCCCACACACCACTCCCATGCATGTGACGGCAGCCGCTACGGGCACATTCTCACCCCGGCTGACCTGGAGTCCTTCCTCCCTACCGAGGACCCGGGCGTATCCGTGCACGTTGCACGACTCCGAACCCTCATATCCCAGCAGCAGCAGCCCGGACACCCGCCAACAACTGTGGGCGACGCCGATGACGTCGACATGACGCCCGTGGGTACGGCAGCTGCACCAAACACCACGGCAGCAGAGGAAGCGGCGCCGCCGCCGCCAGTAGGCTGGGGGCGCGACAGGGGGTACTGGGCGCGTCCTTGTCCCCCCGACAGCGCTAGGGTGCGCAACCGTCGGTACAGGAGGCTGCAGCAGCTGGCGGAGGGAGGGGTTTGGTTCAGCGATGAGGCCATGAAAGAGCGGGACCCGTGGCTGTGGTTTGAGTACGTGGGGAAGCGCGCGGGAGAGGAAAAACCGGCGCCAAGACAAGCGATGGAGGAGGTAAGGAGGCGTTTGCCATGAGAGGGGTTGATTTTTTTGGCGCATCAGCTTCCCGACTACCGGGGCTCCTCAACCTTTGCAGTCGAGGAGCTATATACCCAATATACTGGGGATCCGATGCGATTTCGTTTTGACTATACCGTTATATAGGATTCTGTATCGGGCTTGCGGTAGCTTTACGATTTATCTCGATGTCCGTCGTTGAGTGAGGTAAACAACCGCTCAACTGAGAAGCCTCATGAAATATACCTGGTAGGTGATACCCCTACGACAGCATAGGTCTAGAGATACCCGGACGGACGGGAGGGTAACCGGGAAGGGGTGGTACCCGGTGGGGGGTGTACTAGATATCATGCATGGCCGTAGTCGTATGATCATAGACCCGAGGGGGGGGCTGTGAATCAAGCGGTAAGTGGGTGAGCACGGTAGTACTTGGAGCCTTTCAATCTGCTGACGTACGTACGTAGCCGGTGAGTGTGTAAACTCAAGACGAAGACGGGAGTTGCAGATATCGGGATTTTGTTTGTTTGCGCGAATCGAAGACGACGAAAGTGTGGTGTTGGCAGGCCTTCCTACAGTACGCCCGATGGGTGTGGGACTGTCGTGGGTGATGCGATGCGGTGATGTTGTGACTGGAGCGATGCCACGGTGTCTTAGGGGTGTTCCCTTCTTTTCTGAGCTGCTGCCTCACATGAGGACTAGCTCAACATCTCACCGGAAACATGACTTTGAAGAACGTTTGTTCACGCATCCCAACGAAAATTCTACCATGCGCTACCCCTAAAACACGCACGAAGTACCAGGTATACTAGTAAAGCTATCATACTATTTCGGCGGGGCATAGTAAATAGGACCTACGGTACACCCAAAAACCTATATATTTCCCTCTTTTTACTAACAATATTTGGTCCTAGTTACTATGGTCCCCCGTAATAACTGATAATTTTCTCACTTGGAGGAGCTCAACCGGTCAGAAAAACATTGCCTCAGAAGGCAAATCGTCCCGTGAGATGAGTCGATGTTGTGATGTCGTGATGCCGTCCCTTGCCGGGCCAGGACCGAGTGTGGCCTCTGTGAATTTATATGCCGCTGTGCTTGCGTTTTACGCTGATAATGTTCGACGTGTTTGAAGAGCACGCCTTACGTATACCCAACTGTCGGAAACTTGTCCATCATGTCCACATCACCAGTGATACTGGTGTGCACTCGTCGCAACGACCTAACACTGCTACTCGTACACCATGCAACACAAGTGCCATGCGCCAAGACGCAGTAGCAGACCGTATCAGGCACACACGCCATAGTTTCAGCAGCAGAACCAGCAGCAGCAGCAGCAGCAGCAGCAGCAGCAGCGGCAGATTGGTACATCAAACAGTACGTGGCGATGCACGACGCACAACCCACCTTCCTCGCCGAATTGCGCCAGGTTCCCGGAAGCACATCGGTGGGCACCTACCTCCAAGAAAGCTTGGGGTTCCTATCCCAGCAGCAAACCGGGGAATGGCCTACCGTCGTCCCTAACACTGCCGGTGCTGGCGCTGCCAGGGCGGGTTCTTCGCTAGGGATGGCGTTTCTTTCCGGAATGTCTGTGGGAGCGGAGGGGGTAGTCGGGGAGCAGGCATGTTTTGTACATGGTGCGGCGGAGATGGACACGGCGGCCGAAGACCGCCGACCAAAAGGTACGATTGATTGAATCGACCCCCCCCAATACCGCATACCCACTTCGTATACGGGCGCGTGCTATCATAGTGGTGCAAACGTTCGTGCGCCTGCTCTAGGCTGAGCGGCTGCGGTGTGTCGTGTTGATTGGAAAGTGATGGCAACGGGACATGCCTACTTATACAGAGGCCCATAGTATCTAAGCCCAGCGGATTTACATTTATTTTTACGTTTCCGGAATTGTTTTTGAGGTCATTTTTTTCCCTCATTTTGTCGACGAAGCTATCTGCGTCTGGACTATGTTTCGCGTACACCGCGGCAAACAGGAGCGCTACAAATCAGGATTTAGTATCGACGGAAAGCTGAGGACTTCAGCTTTCCAACGATGCTACTTATAGCCGCAAATATGATGTTGCGGATGCGGCAGAGGTAGGGAAGTAGGGTAAGGGTGCCGATCTTTAGGCGCACGTATCTCACGAACGACCAAGATTCGCGCAAAACGCTCAGCGCAATTCTGCGACACATACCCCAAGCTTTCCAAAAATGCTTAATACGCAAAACTCCGAGGTGACCTCCGGTCTAAACATCGCCCCCGTTAAAAATAGTAATGTTTTCACTAGCCATTATTTTTCATCTCCCCTCTCGTCTTCAACCATAATACTTTCGGCTACAAGTACTATTGTTGGTAAACTGAAATCCTCGGCTTTCCGCCGGTTTTAACCGCGGGGATATGGTGTGTCTCTGTGGGTCTGTGCGGCTGCTTATATATGCACATGCGAATATTTCCCTTAGAATATGATGGAAAAAAATTATCACAATAACAATAATTCTGAATTGAAAACACTCATACGTGGGCCTGGATACTATGGGCCTCCGTAATAGGAGCGAGCACCAAGACTCGCTTGGGGCCCAAGCGGGGCCGAGGCGAAGTTTATTCGAGTACACGTGCAGACAGCAGCGGTGCCAGTAGCAGTAGCCGCAGCAGCTGCTGCTGCAGCAGTAGCATTAGCAACAGCAACGGCAACAACATATCGCAGTAGACACCAAGCTCGGGTACACCCAATTTTCGCTTGGAAAAAATCGTTTGTTAGCGCGGCACCGACATTCTCCCTTATAACCCCACGAAACTGCAGATACCGAATCTGTCGACGTGGTGGCGGGGGCAACCGTAGATGCTTCGGACCTTCCACCGTCGTCTCCCGCTGCCGACTCAAGGGTGCCCTCCCGGGACCACGATGGTGACAACAGTACAGCGGCTGTCACCGCAGCGGTTGAGGCATTTGGCATCCGGGATGAGGAAGAGGGGGTAAGAGGAGGCGAAGGGGAAGCGAGGCTCGGCGACCAGGAAGTCAGTCGTGCGCGCGTGCGGTTCGTTGACCAAGAGGGTGTTGTGCTTGGGGGGGGGCAGGAGGAGGAGGAGGAAGAGGAGGACTGGGAGGAGGAGGAGGAGGACGGAGAGATGAGGACGAGGAGGACGAGGACGAGGAGGGAGATGCTGAGATGGAGTGCGGGGTAAGAGCGGGCGGGCGCGAGGAGATCGCGCGTGTTCTGTCGGAAAGGTTCTTGGCCGGAGAGGAGGAGGGGCGTCGACTATAGGGACGTCGACGGAGATGAGAGGCTCGACGACCTGGACCAGCTCGCAAGAGATGAGGTAAGGGGATGAGATGGGGTGTTAGAAGACCGACAAATATCGTACAGCATGCCTCTTGCTTCCGTTTCTCCAGATGCCTAGTGTGGCAGCCGGAGCTCAGACGCAATGCCAACCCTTTTGGCTTAGGACTGCAGTCCCGGTTCGGGCACCAACCACTTGAATTCCAAGTAGTTTGTCCCCGAAACTGATCTCTAAATAGACTGCAGTCGTAAAAGGGTTGAGGTGTTGTTGCTTACCAGGTACCCTTTTTTTCCTGCTGCCGAAACTTCCCAAATGTTTATTTCAAGTGATTTTCCCGTTCAAAGGGGGGGTGCGGTTCTGAAGCAGTGAATTCATGTTGTGCTCCGCGCGCTCGAAACGGTGCCGAGGCCGAAGTTAATTGTGGTTCTAGTCGGTGAGTACCGGCTGCAATGTCGACGAAATGCCATGGTTCAGGCTGGGAAGGTAGCACTACAATATCGCGTTTGTCGCCTATCTTATACCTGGTGTATGTGTATCCGTAACTATGTACCTGGGCGGAAATGCAAGGAGCGTTTAGATATTATATGAAGACCAAGCGGGCCTTGTACTTGCGGCCAAAGTGATATCTACCTGGTGTGTTATATCGGGACGCTTGATAGCTAAGCGATGAAGGGGCGGACCATACTATGTACCCTTTTTGCCGTTTGTTACATCGACCTTGTGAGTGACGGACATCCCGCCGGGCAGTGAACTACTTGATGACTTCATGCGCCAGACAGACCCTTTACTTCAAAGTACCTGGTACGCATCCACACCTCGCGCTCTAGAAATCTACACATGGCAGCGCTACTAGCATATATAGTAGTTAGTCCTGCTTACGCGCTTGCGCCCTCCGCGCTCCATTTGAATGCCTGCTCTCTGGTTGAACCTCATTCTTTCCATCCCCACCCCCCCCCCCCCACTCCCTCCCCTACCCCACCCCCTCCATACGGTCATGCATGGCATGAGTACCCCCCCCCCCCACCCGCGACCTCTCACTTCGTCCCCTATCCCTGCCCCCACCCCCACCCCCCGACCCCTGTCCCCACCCCAACTTTGCAGCAAGATCGATGGTTTAGGGGCGAAGAGGACAGGGCTTCGAGTATGGGGGATTAGCTGACAACGAAACGGTTACAGAATTTCAAGAGAATCGTTTTGTCGCCGCGTTTTTTCTCAAGTGCCTTTTCGAGCGCCTGTCTCCATCCCCGCCATAGAGTTTCGCTCACTCAAGTATGTAGCGCGGCGATGCGCACTCCGCGGGACAGGAGGGGGGGGGGTTTACTCATGTCATGCATGGCCGTAGCCTTATGACCGTAAACAAGGGGGGGGGGGGGGGGGGCGAGGTTCATTTTGAACTCCAGCCACCCGCCTACCGTCACTGCTGCTGCTGCTGCTGTGTCGGTGTCGGTTCGCGGGAGAAGTTGGGGCGGTTTGAGGGTCCTGTAGTGGTGAACGGGTTTGGTGTTAGGTTTTCAGTCTTTTGTTTAACTCATTCTAGCATGCAGTGCTTACTTACCCCAGGGCACGGAGAGAAACAAATGCTTTCATACGTACGATTTCCGAGGTCTCTAATTGGGGAAAACAATGTTTTCCGTCCGTCCGTCCGTCCGTCCGTCCGTCGGTCGGCCCGATGCAATCACAATCCAGCAAAGACTGCTGCAACTCGTTTCTTCTTCCGCAAACAATCCCTAATGTATAATCCGTTCAAATACAAGCTGACGAATACGATATATGACCGCCGCGAGTAAAAGAAAAACACTACGATATTAGGGTCATTCTTATCGGAGAGCTTTTTTTCCATAATTTCCATGCTTTTTTCGCGCAATTTTTTTCATCTTCCAGATTTTCCTGATTTTCCTCCGTATATTGATACATATCTCCAAATATTTCCAAACTTTGGAAGTTTTGGGGAAAAAGCTCTCCGATGAGAATGAACCTTAATAGCGAAAGTTGAAGCAAAATCCTGTATTGTTATTATCAAGACGCATAACGGTTTAGGATTGCCTGTTTTTCACTGACGACATTTTGTTTGAGCCGTTTTAATTTATTTTTATGTTCACGTCCTGCAAGCGTCACTCACACAAAGAGTGCAAGAAACGGCTAGACGTTAGCTTCCACGATGCGGTCACGAGCAGGGGTAGCTGACGCAGGGACAAACCGTTTTCTCCAAGCCCCAACCAACTCCCTCCGTGCAGTTCAGGCCTAACGACACGATTTAGCTGAAATACAGTTTATACATGGGGTGAAATCACCCCGCACACACATATCAGAAGCTCGTGCGACGATCTCGACATACAACCAACCCACGTTCAACCCGTGCCCCGTGACGATAGGTTGGATGACGGCCTCACACATGCTTCGCCCCCTCCCATTCTACTCGAACCTTCGATGTTCCGAGCATCGCTGGGTGCTCGGCCTGTCAAGCTCGAAGCTTTAGAGACATCCAGCCGACCCCGAACGCCGGACGCCCCCTCTGTCAAACTCGAACTTGAGAGAGAGGAGCGTGAGAGCCCTCAACAAGCCATCCATCTCGACCTGAACCCTAACCCTTTCACATCGCTATCACCCGCGCACCGCTGTGATTGGTATATACATATTTCGCACGTCGGGACAAGATGACCTACAGTAAGTTAGTAGACCTTTCAGGGTAGATATATTCCTGCGCTGTATGCTCTACTGTACTACTGCAATGTCCTGGTATCATTTGGTTATTATTTGGTTGCAGTGATATGGGATGGTATACCAGAGCTCGTCAGTGCCCGTCTCCCTTATTACGCACTGCTGCTGCCGTGCGCACTCTTTCGCACTTGTTTGCTTTCTCCCATCGAGATGTGCATTCTTTTCACAGCCTGTTTTATGACCACGGTCAGGATTTCAGGGAAACGGGCTATAAAGATTATGTGAGATCATCATCATCATCATCATCATCATCATTGATGCACAGTAGCTCATGCTGCCGGGTGGGAGCCGTATAATCTGCACGACTTAGGGTCGTTCTTATCGGAGAGCTTTTTTTCCCATAATTTCCATATTTTTCCCGCGCAATTTTTTTATATTGCAGATTTTCCTGATTTTTTTTTTCCAACCATGTGAGATTTTTACAAACACGATTTTATTGCTTCTGGAGAATTTCACGAATAGTGACAGAACGCCTCCGTATATTGATACGTATCTCCAGTTATTTCCAAACTTTAGAAATTGTGGAAAAAAAGCTCTCCGACAAGAATGAACCTTAGCACATGTTTCCTGGGCTAGACCTGCACTACGATTACACCCGGTGCAGATCTTGCACATCATCTCAGAACGGCAGGTTAGCATCTACTATTAATACAGTAGGAGACTATTGCGGGGGTCCATAGTTAATAGGGCCAAACATTGTTCGTAAAAATGGGTAAATATGGAGGTTTTTGTCTGTACCGTAGGTCCTATTTACTATGGACCCCCGTAGTATCTAGATTAGATCCTGCTCTGCCGCATGCGCGTTCGCCTACTGATATAACTAAGGTGCAGGGCCGTTATTTTCGCAGACTTCTTTTTTTTCCCTGCAGTATTATTTCACGCTGCCAACGTAAGTATTGGATTGGATGGGGCCTCCTGCTCCGGGGCAGGAGGGCCTCGCCCGGGAAGAACCCCGCGGTGAGCGCGCTCTCAGCGCGGCACCCACCCCTGGGATTGAAATGATCGTGCAGGAAAAAATACTACTAAGTAAGTATGTAGGGTGGGTGGGAAGGTCTGTATTGTTCCTGTGCCTATTACCCTGTCCTTGCAGGGTAGGCTAGGCTTCGTTCGGCAGACTGATCGCTTCGTGCGTTCTATCTCCGAGTAAATCCAACGAATCCTGGATTCATATCGTTGTACCAAAGATTGGTTCCTTGGATTGGGTCACGATTTTGTCACAGTATCATTTCACGCTGCCAGCGATCATTCAATGTAAGTATTGGATTGGATGAGGCCTCCTGCCCTGGTAGGTGGTCCTACCCAAACTCCCTTCTGTTTCTTTGTTCGTGATTAGCCACCTACCGGGCGTTGTGCTCTCTCACCCAAACTTCCTTCGTACTGGTAGATTTTTGAATATTTGCCAAATTTGGAATTTAATTTTTCCAAAAACTGTGTCATGATACGGAGGCGTTCTGTCACGATTTGTGAAATTTTACACAGAGCGAAAAATATCAGGATAGTTAAACTTCGCATATGATTCGGAAAAAAAACCCAGGAAAATCTGGAAAATAAAAATAAATGCGCGCAAAGAAAAACCCTGGAAATTATTAATTGTTATTGCCCTCGAAGAAATGCGAGCGCTGCTCTCAGTTTGCTCGATTTTTTTTTGAAGTCGCAGTTGAAGTTGGTGAGAGTGACGAGGGAGACCAGTCGGCACCGCGATCCCCGACGAGCAGTTCCGCAACAACAGGATTTTTCCGACGTATTTTGTGGACAGGCACTTTCAACCTACGAGTACTCGTAGAGTTGGGTTTCGTTAGGTAGAACTCAAAGAACACAACCGGTATGACAGGTGCCACCACTACTACTATAGTATACTACTATTACTACTACTACTACTACTACTACTACTACTACTACTACTACTACTACTACTACTACTACTACTACTACTACTACTACTACTACTACTACTACTACTACTACTACTACTACTACTACTACTACTACTACTACTACTACTACTACTACTACTACTACTACTACTACTACTACTACTACTACTACTACTACTACTACTACTACTACTACTACTACTACTACTACTACTACTACTACTACTACTACTACTATTATTATACTACTACTGCTGCTGTACCGACATCTACAACAGCAGATAGATCTTCTCCTGCTTCTCTGTCCCCCCATCATTAGTAGGAGGAGGATGGGCCTGACAACGCCACCTGCAACATGTCTTAGGACACGGCCCGCACGTTGCTGCTGGACAGGCAC
This sequence comes from Macrocystis pyrifera, assembly GCA_031763025.1. Taxonomy (NCBI): domain Eukaryota; class Phaeophyceae; order Laminariales; family Laminariaceae; genus Macrocystis; species Macrocystis pyrifera. Next base: position 10,759,020 of record JASSKH010000023.1, read on the forward strand.
AGTCTGCTTACGAGTACTCGTTAATACGTTGAACTCAAAAAAACAAAACCGTTTGATGTTTTTCGGTTCTGTTTGGCCCAGCCATGTGTGCCTACACACGTTGCCGCATCTACTGTTGTAGCTCGACCGACTCGCGCTTCGCGCTCGCGCGCCTCATTATAATATGATTTGGTAGCAAGCTTTTGGCATTTTATTTTCATGCATTTCGTCTCCCCGAATTCGGATAAAAAATATTTACCTCTATTTCCAGTTCGATTTTGTATATGCGTCCCACCAGATCCCACCGAAGTCACGTCGCCCCAGCGTGTACGTACGTATATGTATCAAGGTACCAAGTACGCGTAGGCATTCATTGCTCGTATATGCGTACGAGTATGTACGAAATACGAGTTTATTTATTCATTTGAAAAAGACTGCAGAAGAGACGGGGGAAGAGGGCACCCGCTCGCATGTCATATACAATATACATGATCGATATCGGAAGTAATAAGCGTGAAACATGCTGTAGTGCATATAGTACTCATATCAATACCATACGCCTGCGGACCGCCTATCGAGAATCGAACCCGAATCACTACTGCGTGTAGAGCTGGATTATTGACACGAGTACAACTGTGTAGTACTTCTTAATAGCATACTCTGTGCCGTAGTTTAGTGACAGCAGAACTTATACCTATCTAGGATTGAAGAATCGGCACGGACACTGGTTGTACTGGATGTCGACGGGTAGAAAGAACGGTTAAATGTGAAGAACACACTCACAGTTCGCAGACGACAACATCATGTCTGCTGGTCTCTGCGTTCTTCAGTCTCGAGTTCCGAAGCTTGAGCAGCAGAAGTGTACGGCGGTAGCAAATGTCTGTGATATATCTGCTCATGATGAGCTAAAGAGTATCTTTCGGGGTTCTCCGTTCTCCGGTTTGTTGTGTTTTTTTCATTGTTGTACATCCTGGCCCAGCAAAAACGCACAGCACACCGCACAGCTCTGCAGCAGCATGCAGCAGGAGCAGCCACACAGCTCTGCAGCAACAGCGCATATATAGCACCGCCATACAATCCGAACCTTCAACCCAAGTACAACCCGCCTCTCGGTGGCACACAAACATGAACCGGGGAAAGAGATCCCCAAAAAGCGGCCAGAGAGCTGATGACTCTCTGTTGGCCAATGAAAAGCATGCCGGTTGAGATAAACGACAGAATGCCAAGAGATCTCTGTACCGCGAAATGTTAGAGATCCTCAACAAGCAGTTCCGCAACGACAGCATTTCCGATGTATTTTTAACAGCGGGGTTACTATTTTAGTACCGAAATATGCGATGAGGATCGCAAAATGAAGAAAAGATTACACAATGAGGAGGCACACAAACATGAACGGGGATAAGAGATCCAGTAGAAATGCTGCAGCAGCTGCTGCTGTGAAATCACCTTTTTACGGAGCTGCGCACTCCGAAAGTTAGAAGTTAAACCGCCTTCTAGGATTCTGCCGCTTTTCGGGTGATCGGCAAGTAATCGTCAGCATTCTGCGGCCTTTTCGAATGTTCGTGAAGTGTGGAGCCCACACTCTCAATCTCTTGGCATCGGAGTAGGTTTCGCACTCTGGGAGAAGGGATCTTTAGGGGTGTTTTTGACTTGAAAATTGCGTAGCGCGGTCTGCACTTCGGAATTGTCGTCAGCAATTGAGAAATTTCCTGCTTCGATGCAAACGCGGCGCAGCCGCGTTTTTGGCCAGTTTTGGCCCGTTTTGGCTGCGGTTTGGGGTCAGGGTTAGGGTTAGGGTTAGAGTCAGGGGTTGGGTTGGGTCTTCGCCCGTACCTTGATCCCAACAGGAATCAAAATACCTGAACAGCCTACCAACCTAAAGATCCCTTCTCCCAGATTGCTAGGGGACCTCTGGCATCGAGTCTCAGCCTCCCCCTCCTCTACATTATACGCCCATCACACAAGTCTGCAACCGGCGGTCGTTTAGGCCGCCGGCGTAGCCCCTTGTACCAACATACGACATCACAACAAGTACACAAGAAGAGCATACGTTGAAGGTACAATGTGATGAGGTGATAAGTGAGGTGAAGGTGCATGGTGATGACGTGATATATAAGGAGGTGAAGTGCAAAGGGAGAGCGATGGCACCAGGGAGCAGCAGCAGCCGCAACGGCAACAGCAGCTCCAGCAGACACGTCTGCAACAGCAGCAGCAGGACCAAGTGGGTCCGCTAAACACTTGCGACGATCGCCCCGAAGAATAACAGCAGAAACAACAACACACAAGAGCATGCTATCGCTCGTTAGATGTCATGCTGCTGTACCAAAGCGCTTGTTGGGGATCTCTTATATGACGAGCGATGGCAGAGCGTCAAGTGCACAAGAAGAGCATATGCCTCCAGGGCGACAGATCAGGAACGAGTATAGATACTGCTGTACCGATACTGCTGTACCAACTCTAATAACCCCGCTGTTGAAAATACGTCAAGTGCACAAGAGCATATACCTTCAGGGCGACAGGGCAGGAACGAGTATAGATAGAGCGTCAAGTGCACAAGAGCACAGTCTATAAGTGCTGCTGGCTGTAGGTGACATGCGATATCTCTCTCATATATCCCGGTATGATTTTTTATGGATACCAGTTTTCAACCAAGCCTGGGTGGCTTGTGCTATCGGGGCGCTCCATCGCTGTCCCGGATACAGCCACCCGCACAGGCCTCCACAATGGCGATGCCGGCCGGAGAGCTGACCCTCCCCATGGGTCGGAGGTCGGAGAGGACGTGCCAGAAAGAACCACGCGAATGCATACACTATGTCGAGGGACCATGGCTCAAGACACTGACAGGGCAGGGATTTTCGGAGATTCCTTCGTAGATCTCAACGTCAAGGCTTCGCGCGGGCGCCACGCCGCTGAGCGGGGGCGGATCCTCCGACGCCGGGCGGTTCAGGCGTGGAGGGGGAACGCCCCGGCGAAGAAATCGCGCGGAAAAAATGATCAGAGGCGGGAGAGATCCGCCGACCAAAAAATGGTCGGATAAGGCTGAGGATCATCATAGGTATATTTATATGGTACCTGGTATGATGGTACGGTTTCATATACTATATGGAAATAGCACGGTATGGGATATGGGATATGTTGGTGGTATGGTATAGGGGAAAAACACCGTATGTGGTACAAGGCGCTTCGCTCCGCGGGCGGCCTACGCCGCCCGCTACGCTCGCTCAGGACGAAAAAGTACATCAAATTATGGCGAAGCGGACAGAAATTCATGATTGAATGATGTACCTGGTAGTCTTTTATTACTGTAGTTGCAAACTGGAGACTTGATAATGCCAAGAGTCCCGCCGCCATGCTTCAGGAGAAAACTGCTCGGACGCGACATAAGCTTCACGTCGCGGATGTCGTACGTACGTACATAAGCTTCGCGTCGCGGGCGGTTTTCCGCTACGCTCGCTCACATGCCGTATGTATGTACACACCCCAGGTAGGGTACTTATTTTCTTCTTTCGATAAGCTCTGTGTCTGTACTCGTTTGTACGAAAGATAAAGCACAGCACTGCATAGCAACACAGCAAAAACAATGAAAATGAAACCGAAAAATTCTGAAAGAAATAAAATCCCCGTCCCCTTTCGTGTAATAATTTACTACCTGATTGGAACACCGTACACCGGTTAAAAAGAAAAAAGAAAAAAGAAAAAAAATCGAACAGCAGAGCTTCTCTCTCAGCCTCGTACGCGGCCCGCGCCTCTCGCGACCACCTCGCCACCGATTCAGTCCGGGTAAAGCTTTCCTCCCTTTCTTCCACAGTGAGCCCCGTCGCCCGCCTCGCGTGAAGCCCGGTGCTCACCGTGAACCTCGACGCAAGCTCGACAATGTTGGTGCTCATTCGGGGTACCTCCCTCTTGTGTCTTTCAGCCCGGTCGCAAAAATAAGCACCGCTTGATAATTATCTTACAATCCCGAACGACCCTTAAATACTCGTACGTACTCTATCAAAAATCACAAATGGAGGCCAGACAGAGTCTATTAATGCATCCCTCGTGTCTCGAGGCACACGCGACCCCTAGGCACCAAAGCGGCGACCGCGGTCCTTGCAACTTCCCCTCTACCCGCTAGCATCCGCTGGCACCCGCGACGGTGCCGGGTTCGCCCGCGCAACCGTGCTCGCAGTACACGCACGCACACGAAACGAAGAAAAAAGGAAAGAAGGACTGAAAGTACGACGAGCAGTGGAGAAAACAAGACCCGCTGGAAGGGTCCGGCAAGTAATAAAAGGAGGCGATTTCCAAGTGGGAGCTCTGAGAGGCCAGGGATGTACCAACCGAGCACGCTCAGAGATCGAGATCTAAGTGAGTAGTTCTATGGTATGTTGGCGATATGGTACGGGAAAAAACACAGTATGTGGTATGGGATGTGGGCGGTATGGTACGATGGTACGGTGTCGTGGATATTTTATATGGCTGAATTTGCCTGGTGGTGTGGTATGTTTCAGTATATAAGGTCCGTAAGGGTCGAATACATCGTACGAACATCATTAACGACCCTATACGGCGACCATTGGAAAGTGTTCGAAAATATAATCCACGCGGACGGACAGACAGACAGACAGGCAAATATGCAATTACCGCAGCTGAGACTCAGTTTTACAAACTGGGAATTCTGGGGGAAAAACTCTCCGAAAAAAAAACGGTCCTTAAACTGGGTATATACACAAAGTCCGCGCTTTTGGGGGGAGGGCATCTGGTAATTCGTGGCCACTCACAACCCATCGCTATCCCCACCACACCAGCCACGCCTGTCCCCATGCAGGCTTTACCTCACTCAGCTGCTTTGGATGCTGTCATATTCAAGATTTTTTTGCGCTCCTCCTTTTCGTTTAGCCCCTAGGCTCTCAAAGTGTACTGCTCTAAATGGACGTTGCTGCTTATTTAGTAGAGTCTTCGATACGGAGCCCAAACCACGAGGCTCCCTTCCCTCCCCATCTCCCTCTCCACTACGTGCGCACGCAAAAGGGCCATGCGCTCTCTTGCTTGATCACACAAATACTGACTAGGCCGAAAACCCCCAATAAACCTTGACGAATGAAAATTGAATGTGATTGTGTATTTATTTAGTTCGTTTCGTTTGCTCTCGAGACCGCTCAGCCTTCAGCTTTCAAAGACGCTGCTATGCGTCCGAGCCCAGGCTTCTTACGGCCACTCTCAACGCCTTCTATTGAACACCAACTCCTACGAATACCAGGTATTACATGCTCCGAATAAACAGCACCTGGTACAAATACTCCAATACTCCTATTGATAACAGTAACCCATACGCCCCCCCGCAAAACTGCCCGTCCAAAGTACAAAACGTCCGCAAGTAGCAAAGAAACACGGGTACCAGGTAGAGGGAGAAAAATATCACCCAGAAGACTACAGGAAGGGGGGCGAATCCCTTTCTCTTACAAACAAACAGAGCCGGCCTGATCTAAACAGGGAATCAAGAACGGCATCTCGAAGCACACAAACCTTTCCCAAATAAGAAATCCGAGCGAGGCGCTGTTCGTACGAAAACACCCCTGTTCTTCTTTACTCGAGGTACTGATATACCCGTGGAGCCGAGCTACGGGAGAGGGGCTGCCCACATTTGTTCCCAAAAATTATCCCACTAATGTCGGTGGCTTATCGTCTGAACGTCACCCCCGCCTGTACCTCTGCACCCGATAAGTGCTCTACGAAGAAAGAACTCGCTAGATATCTACACTAATAGCGCGGGGGACTGTGCACCGTATATAAAACGAGCGACGAGACAACACGCACCCTCGAACGAATCGCGAGGCTGGGTTTTCTCTCAAAAGCGGGAAGAAAAGGGCCAAACGCCGAGCAGCGTCTGCGTCGTCGCCTGCGGAAATATTATCCAGTCGATGCGAGTCGACGAGGGAAAAAAGGGCCGAAGTCTCGTCGCGATAAAAATGCAAGGAAGGAACGAACCGTACTATTGCAGTGGACCATATTTAGTAGGACCAAATTTTGTTAGTAGCGAAATATATGGGTATTAGTGTGTACCATACGTCCTATTTAATACGGTCCCCCGTAATAGTGGGGAATAGGGAGAAGAGCCCACCTGCTTTGTGACCCCCGGATCTGAGTTACGACCAGGAAGGCAGAGAGGAAAGAAGGGCGAAGATATTAAAGTATAACCGTTGTTCCGTGCTGTGCACGTATCCTTCTTTTGCGGATTCGAGCTATGTATTTTACGTACGGATACTCTTGTGAACGTACCGTACTGTTGATTCTATTGAAGAGCCAAAACTCTCTTTTTGTACGAGTGAAAACAAAATGGCGGAGACTAGTCATGCTGCTAGACTTGCTTGTACAGTAGTTCGGTGATAGTCCCGAACCTCCATCTTCCTCCGGATTATACTCCTAAGCGTCAAGACTCGGGAAAACTTCCCGCCCATGGCCAAGCCTTCAGTCACTAGTGTTAACAAATCAACAGCGACCATTGTGTCTATCCCTAAGTCTGTCGACAGTGGAAGCAAGAAGCGGCTATTTCTTCCATGCCCGAGCCATGCCCGAGCCTGTAGTCATTAGCAGCAGCAACCATTTCGTCCATGCCTTAAGCCTGCAGTTAGTAGTAGCAGCGGCCATGACGTCCACCGGACCAAGTTTCTGTCCAGTCTTATTGCCAGCAGCGACCATTCCGTCCACGCCGAAGCCTGTAATCTGGGGCGACAGCGACCACTCCGTCCATGACCGAGCCCTTAGTCACTAGTGGAAGCGACCGTTCCGCCCATTGCTCAAGCCTGTAGTTATTAATAGTCGTGGCAACGACCATTCCGTCCCACGATACCAAAGACTGTAGCCAGTAGTAGCAGCAGCGACCATTTCGCCAACGACCAAGCCTTCAGCCACTAGTAGCAGCGACCAGTGTGTTGTTGTGTTGTGTTGTTGTTGTTGTTCTTCTTCTTCTTCTTCTGTTGTTCTTGTCCTCTTCCTTCTTTTTCTTCTCACGCTAAGTTATCACCATGTTGTAGTCCGCAGTCACAAGACCGGCTCCAACAACTCCGGAGTGGAAGGATACTACGTACACGACAAAGATTGCAGCCAGTCGAAGCAGCGACCAGTCCGTCACGACCAGACCAGACCAGACCAAGCCTGCATCCATCACTGCCGACGGGTCAGCCGTCGCGGGTGGCGTGGACGTAGTCCTCGAATACGAACTCCTGCTGCCGCTTTCCCATGGCCACCGACAAACCTTATTTATCCAGACACCACCCGCCATCACCCACGAGAAAAAATGAAATCCACCAGAAAAAATGTTTAGGACGTCAGGTTTTGTGGACGACGGTTAGGCATTCCCCGCAGCCAGAGAGCAGAGACGAAGGAGCAGAGACCGACCCACACCCCAAACCCAACGCAATCGCGAAGGCGGATGGATGTGTCACGAACAACGCCGCCCAGACAATAGCAAAAAGCGCAAGACAGCGCCGACCAGGATAACCACGCCAGCCGCGGATGGGAACAGACCGGGACCACACGTCGATGGGAGGAGACGCCAGAGGGGTAGTCGAAGACAATTGGGAGGGGGGGGGGGGGGGGGGGGGGGGGGGGGGGGGGGGCAAGAGGGTGGGGACGAGGATGAGAAGGGGGAAGAAGAGGCAGAAGGGGAGGGGGTGGGAAAAGGAGGAGGACAAAAAGGGGGGAGGGGGGGGGGGGGGGGGCGGGGGGGGGGGGGGGGGGGGGGGGGGGGGGGGGGGGGGGGGGGGGGGGGGGGGGGGGGGGGGGGGTACTCATTTTTTGCTTGCCTTAGTCATTTGACCATTGACCACGCATCCCTTTCGAGACGGTGCACCGTTCCTACTCCTAATAGAGACCTAATAGAGACACCTCCAACATCTGGGCGCTCATTACGTTGTTTCCGTATATTACATATTTTTGTTGCTATATTTACCCCCTTCCTGTTTGGCCGTCTGAGGGGGGGCAGGGGAGGGGGGGGGGGTTGTGAGAGTTGTGAGACGAGAAGGGGGTAATCCTCGTGTCTTCCCTAGTGATGAACCGCGGACTACTCGTGTCGTCTGGGAGGGTATTCCACGCCGTTCAATATGTTTTTGCTTGAATATATATACTGTTAATAGTGCGTTGCAATCCTAGGTTGCTACTCTTGAATATTCACCTCACAGGTAATGCGGGGCGGTCAACACGGGATTCACGACGCGTACAGCGCTGGCGCGGAGTGAGGCGAGACTTTGGGAGTGGACGGAACCAGGAGGAAAAGCAAGGGCACCACGCATGCGCAAGGGGGTGGGTTCTCCAACAAATGATACACACTATTACGGGGAGCCATAGTAAACAGGACCAAATATTGTCAGTAAAAAATAGGTAAATATCTAGGTCTTTGTGTGTACCGTAGGTCCTGTTTACTACGCCCCCCCGTACTACCAAGTGCTCCTGCAGCAAACGAGGCATGCGCTACGTAGGATAGCAGTGACGCGCCCCAGATGGGAGACAAGTTCGTGTCCTCTTTTCTGCCAATCTGTCCGGGAATACAAACTCCATTTTATGTTCATTGAAAAAGTCCACACGGGGGAATATTTTCCGGGAGAGAGTGGTATCAGACACCAGGCAAAGGGAAAAAAAAAAAAAAAGCAATTGTGAAGAAAAACACATCGGAGTCGTCATTTGGTCCCACGAAAGCGACACTAGTAGGTATGCGGGCACCCCTTACAGCCGCGCTGACGCCCCAAAAAACAGGAATGGGGTAGTAGTATGGCCATCTTTCTCTCTACTACCGATCACTCAACGTAATCATTGGATAGAATGTGGCTTCATGCGCCGGCCGGCCAGTACTTCCACTCCAAACTCCTTACTCCCTTGCTGACCGCTGGTCCGGAGTCATTGTTGGCTCAAGTGACCCGAACTTGTGCAAAAGGAGGCCTTCAGGAGGACGCGCGTGGGCCCGGAGGGAATATTTTCCAGCCGTGACTCTACCCACGATGGTCATCGACGGGCACGGACGGGCAAAGGCCGCGCTCCGGACGCTGCGATCACAAAACAAAGACCACATCTTGGTGTTCTATTGGTTAAAAAAAAAACTGGCCCACACGTACCGGAAAGAGACACGCCCTACGTACTGATAACCTGCTATCCTACTGTGGTACTGCTGGAGCCTGACCCGTGCCTACGGACTGCAACACGGCGATGAGCTGACGTGGTGACAAGAACTGTAGCACGCACATGTGTACATGCTGCTGACAAGGTTCGCCCTTCGGGTTCGAGATCGACTCTATATCCCGGGAGGGTGTCGCAAGCTGAAAAGGGAGGAGGCGTTTCTTCCTCGTACCAGCTACTACTCGGACGCAGCCACCGGGCAAGAACGAAGAACATTTTGAAGAAACAAAAAAAAACTCTTGAAAAGCTAAAAGAAAAAAGAAGGTATAGCCACCGTCCGAGTAACCACCGACCAGCCCAAACGAGCCCATAATAGCTGGTTCTACACAACGCGGGAACCGCGAATCGCACCGAAACATTCAGTCGGACCTGAACTGTGACCACGGACTCCAAACACAGCGATGAGCCAATTTGAGAACAAAAACTGTCGGTACATACATGTCATGCATGTGCTGCTTACACAACGCGGGAGCCGCGAAACGAAGAAACAAAAACCAACTCCGCAACTCCACAGGCGCACTCACGCCCCCCCCCTCACCTCCCCTCCCCTCTCCCTCCCCCCTCCCATCTCCCTCCCCCCCCGCCCTCGCTCACCCGACGATGCCATTGCGCTTCCGGCGAGCCACAAGGCCTTCGGGCCCCGCGGCGCAACGGAAGCCGCCGCCAGCAGCACCAGCGCGGCGACAGCACTCGCCCGCTTCACCCTGCCAGAAACTGTGGACGTTCGAGAGAAGGGGTCGACGATAGGGGGGGAAGGGGTTGAAGATGATCAAGTCGCGCGCACACCACCCATGGCGCGGCAGAGTAAAATATATATATATATATATATATACCCGATGTTGTATATCCATGCATACAAGGTATATTTTATATAGTCGAGAAGTTGACTAGTCCGACAGCTCACGCACGATCTCCCGACAGCCCAGACTCAATCCTATGTACACGCCTATCCTAAACCTAAAACAACCGCCCGCCTCCCCTCTAATCCGACCCACCCCTGCACATCCCCCATCCCCTCTCCAACCCCTGACCCCACGCCTCCAACACAACTGCCACCAGAAGCAAGCCCGTGAGTCACGCCGCCAGCCAGGAGCAAGAGCCAAATCTCCCTCACCACACGAGTACAGACCAAGCGACCTACCCACCCATCCACTTACCCATCCACCCACCAACCCACCCAAACTCCCAATAATTAAACCTGCAGTATCTAACTAATTCCGTTCTTGAAAAGCCTGGAAGGGCGTCAACTAAAAGCTGGTCTTGAGCTCTGACCCTGGAAAGCCTTGCTGCAGGCGGAGCAGTCCTTAGTGTGGGACTCCATCCTGTCCAACGTCTTCTCGCGCGGAAGAACTGGCCCCAGATCCGTCGGGTCCACTCCCTGGAAGTTACCGTAAGGTAGGGTGGGGTGGGTGCGGTAGGGTAGGGTTCGGTAGGGTAGGGTAGAGTAGGGTAGGGTAGGGTAGGGTAGGGTAGGGTAGGGTAGTGTAGGGTAGGATAGGGTAGGGTAGGGTAGGGGTAGGGTAGGGCGGGGTAGGGTCAAGTAGGGTAGGGTAGGGTAGGGTAGCGTAGGGTAGGGTAGGACAGAGTAGGGTAGGGCAGGGCAGGGTAAAGCAGGGTAGGGGAGGGTAGGGTAGGGTAGGGCAGGGTAGGGTAGGAGAGGGCGGAGTGGGGTAGGGTAGGGCAGGGCAGAATAGGTAGGATAGGGTGAGGTGGGGTGGAATAGGGGGGGGGGGGGGGGCAGGGCAGGGCAGGGCAGGGCAGGGGAGGGGAGGGGAGGGGATAGGGGTAGCGAAGGATACGGTCGAGTAGCGTAGGGTAGCGTAGGTTAAGGTAGGATTCACCTACGCCCGAACCCAACGCGCGACTTCATACGAAACACCTACCAGCGCAAATAACCACATGCTGACTCCCAACCGATGGTTGTTCGTTTTGGCGTGCGTCGGCCGCACAGGGGTCATGTGAAGGAACCGCGCGGAGTTGGCACCGAGTACGTGTCGAGGTGAGAGCCAAGAGAGAAGCACGGTAGGAAGGGAGGCGCTGCTTCGCAGACGGGGCTAGACGCGTGTGCAGGACTGCACAACTACCGAGGCCAGGTCACTCACCTCTGCCCAGGAAGGACCTCCACCCCCTCGGCCGTTGTACCACTTCCTCAAGGCCCTGACGGGCGCATCGGCGTCGGTGGGCATGTAAAACGTCCGTTTCCGCCTTCGCCCCCCCCTGGTGGCCCGCGCTCAACAGATCTCGTTCCTGTTTAAAACAAGCCACCGCCGCCATTGTTTGTTGAAGGTGGGAGCGGTAGGGGGTAGGTCGGGGGGAGAGGCTTAGGGTTAGGGGGTGTACTCGATATCATGCATGGCCGTAGTCGCATGACGATAGACCCTCGCACCAACAAGAAATGAGGGAGGGAGAGGTGGGGGAGGGAGGGGGGTGCAGGGTGTCGCGCTTGCGCTATGTACGAGGTAGAAAGAAAGTTCGAAGAGATGGGCAGGGGTAGAGAGGGGGGAGGAGGGGGGACGTCGCGCGTTCTAATCATACGAGCAAAAAAATAAAAAATGAAAAAAATATGAAGCACGCGAACGGGCGCGGGACTGGTCGAAGGGAGAAAGCCTTTGGGTCTTTGGTCGTGTGGCTTTGGTCTTCAGGGCCTTATTTTTCACCGCCCGGCGCCTTGCTGAACGGGACTGGTTTGAACAGGCCCGGTTGAACGTGTCCAATCTTGGTGAACCGGATATGAATAAGTTATTACGGGGGACCATAGCAAATAGGACCTACGGTATACACAAAAACCTAAATAGATACCTATTATACTAACCATATTTGGTCCTATTTGCAATGGTCCCCCGTAATAGTTGAACCAGCCTATTGTGTACGGGTCTGGTTCGAACGGCTCTGTTCTTGCACGGGTCTGCACCGGTCTGGTTAAACGTGCCCAGTTGAACGGAGATACGGTTGAAACAGCCTGAATGAACGGCTCTATTAATAGTTGAAAGGGCTCAACTGAACGGATCTGGTCGAACGAGCCCCAGTGGACGGGTCCGGTTGAACAGAGTACGTACAATTTGGTTCGGAGGTTTCCGCTTTGCGCCGCTGTTGAGGACCTTGAAAATAAACGAAGACGACCGCCTTGCGAGCTGCACCGGCTCGCGCTCATCGCTACGCATGGCCGAAGCCTTACAACCATAGACCCTCGCATCCCTACAATGCCGGGACGGAGCACGTCGGGTTCTCACCGACCAGGCAAACATTGCTTGCCCAACAAGCAAGCGCGAAGCGAAACGCGAGGTGCTTGCCGAACAGCATGAAGGGTGAGCTGCATCCTACCATTACGGCGGTCCATAGTCAACAGGACCTATGGCATACATAAAAACCTATATATTTAGGTATTTTTGCTAACAATATTTGGTCCTGTTTACCATGGCCCCCCGTAATAAGAACCGCTTGTGCGGCGGACTTTCTGCGATAGAGGTAAGCACATTTCCGCTAAAATGTTACCAGTATCTGAATGACGGGGTTCCTCAACACAAAATCGCCAGAACGCCGATTATTGTTTCGAAAAATGACGTTTTTGTATTCTTGGGCCATGGGATTATTCATCCGGATGCGATTTTTAATTCTTGCTGGAGTCAGTTTTCTGGTGAGGCATGGAGCTCCTTAGAGCCCATCTTAACGGGGAACACTATATTTCGTTCAATCAGATGTAAATTAAATTAGAAAACAAAAAAAAAAATCTAGTCAAATTGAAAGAACCGAAAGTCCTCGATAAGATGGGCCCTCAAATTAAATTAGAAAAAAAAAAAATCAACGAAGTCAAATTGAAAGAGCCGAAAGTCCCCGTTAAGATGGGCCCTTAAGGTCAAGTGAGGAGCCTCAGAAAAAATCGGGTGAACCTCTACAGTAACAGCGGCGTGTGTACATTTTCGGGCAGCCCCCGCTCCGCCCACATCAACTAGGCAAACGTGCTACTAATATAATATTGTACCTCTCTCTTTCATAGAATGTGTATGTCGTGCCTGTCGTACCCAGTACGATGACACGGCATTGCATGGTCTACTCTGCCCATTGCCATACCAACGTTGTCGTATATCTGTGGCGTAGTTTTGTGGCCACAAGAGCTTGTTTCTCTCTCTATTAGTAGGATGGAAGAATCGGCACGGACACACCCTGGTTTGTGTTGGATGTCGACGGGGTAGAAAAGAACGGCTCAATGTGGAGGACGCACACACGCACACACCGCTGTGAAAGCTGTCGAGGCTCCACGGGGCACCTCGGATGCAGACCGGTGCGTACATACGAACCATCATACGCGAATGCGTTTCTTAGGGCAGTGCGGACATGACAAGACTGATACCACCTCTTTTTTCGCACAAAAAAACAACAACAACAACAACATTAAGGACCGGTACCGAAACTACTCCGACAAATATCAAGAGAGCAGTACGCCCACTTCCTCCTCTCGTTGGCCTGGACTAGTTTTCCCCTTGTCGTACACAACGCCATTTAGCCCAATCTAGTGGTGTTTTTTTATAGCTGGCGAGCGCCTGAAAGAACCTTGGGCTTTGAGCCATCCCACAGTAGGGATGCACTCGACGTTCCTGAGTCCCTCACATTAAGAACTCAATATCTCACCCAATACAAAACTTGAAATAAATTCGTTCGGGCCATCGGACCGGCACTTGTATGCGCTAGTCCAAAAAACGAATACACGAGTTATTTTTTTCTTCCTCACTGGTAGTTCCTCACTTAAGCAACTCAATTGGTCAGACACCTTTCGCCCAAAAAATGCAACCCCTGCCGTGGGGTGACTCCTTTACCGGAGTAGTCTTTATATAGTACCGGCTACCCAACCTACTGCCGGTGAAGTCGATTGCCACAAGTAGATGGAATTTATCAGCGTGGTACGCAGTGTGCAGAATAGCGCCGGTTGCCGTAATAGCGCCGGTAATGTATAGGGACAATTGCTGTAGTTGGCCAAACGTCGGCGGGTGGCGTTATGTCTCTCATCAGGTGAATGGCAATGGTGGGGGTGCAACAAAACGAAAAAAACAAAGCGGAATGAAAATAACAAAATCGATGAAAAACAACAACACGAAAACAAAAAACAAACAAAAAACAAAACAGAACAGAACAACACAAAAACCGAAAAAAAAAAAAAACGGAACAAAGCACAAAAACGACGCAAAAAAAAAAAAAAGCAGAACAAAAACGAAAACAGAAAACAAAACAAAAAAAAAAAACACGATGTCAAGCCAAAAAAGAGCCAGGAAATTTATTCGTCCGAGGAGGGGGTGTGCGTCATCTTGCGTGTTATGTATAAGGTAGTTTTCCCCGTCTGCGAGATTTTGTTTTTGGGCTCAAAGACCCCTAACCATAGGAAGGCTCTATTCCTACTGTAATGTAACAACACTTCGGGCATACCATGATCTATCTATCTGATCTATTCATAGATTATCTACTTCCCGAGCTACCGTTATGGGAGGTTTTGCAGGAGCTGCATACATGTTGTTGTTTTCACGTTAACTCCGTGGTCACACAAAGGTGTTAAAGCCCTATTTATAGGAAGATCCGAAAAAACGTTCCGAATAAAAAAAAGCAACACTCGGCTGGGAAGCACGATGCTTTCCCACTCGAAAAAAAAAATACTCGAGACGAAGAAGGCGCGCAGCATGAAAATGAAATCATACGTGCAAACTGAACTACTAATAACATGGCCGCGGGTATCCACTCAACTACAGCATGTAGTTCTCCCGTTCTCAGCACAGGAGCACAGATCGAACCCAGGAAACACACGCGCTACTACTGCACTAGATCGTTTAGTGCGGACCATAGACCGGTCCCACCCGAGATCAACATGAGCCGAATCTTGTGTACAAGATCGGGGATACATCCACTGTATCTGCCTTGAAAGATCTGCAGGTAGATCACGAACTGGAAAATCGAGATGATAAAAAAAAAAAAAAAAAAATCGTACCCCCACACGTAGAAGCCCTTCTGGCGAGAGGTTATAGACTACGCACGTTGTCTCGCACATTTTCTCGTTCTAGGGATACCTCGCTTTTGACTATTGTAAGTAGGCTCATTTTACCGTTGATACTCCCGACACCAGCAGGGTGCGTTCACCGTCCAACGGCTCTCTCGCCTGTATGTGAAGAGCCGCTGTGTCGCCGTCGAGCACGAGGTGCTGCCCCCTGTGCTCCTTAGAGATGCTGTTGCGCCAGCGCCGGGGTATCACGGGGTGCTGCAGGAAGAAATTGCGGCATTGCCTGCGCGCGCGGTCCAAAAATAAACAGGAGAGAAGAAACGATCATCGTGCTCTCACGGTCCTACATGGCATTCAATGTTACACTCTGAGGTATAGCCTGCGCAGCTGCAGAGTGTATTGTTGTAGATACGACATTAACACATAGCCAAAAGCAAGCACACGGCGGTGTGTGATTATAAAGCAGCATTGTACATGTGCACCAAACAGCCGACTCCTCCAGCACTGTGATGTTTACGACTTGCTACAGTAGTATCCTTGCGGCAGCATAATGATATAGACGACCGCAACATCCCGCAGCAGAATCACCCAGCAGAATCATCCAGCAGAATCATCATGCAGAACCATCCAGCAGAATCATCATGCAGATTCATCTATTAATAGCACAATCACCCAGCAGAATCATCTAGCAGAATCATCCAACAGAACTATTCAGCAGAATCATCCAACAGAATCATGCGGCAGAATCGTACGGCAGAACCACACACAACACAATAAACAACCAGCAGAATCATCCAGCAGAACCATCGAGCAGAATCGTACGTCAGAATCGTCCAGGAGAATGGGACCGCACAACCACACACACGAAAAAAAAAAAAAAAAAATCAACAACATCAGAGTCCTCCACCACCACCACCACCACCACCACTACCACCAGGCAGAATCATCCAGCATAATCGCGGGGCGGAATCACACCAAAAGTAGCCGAGCGGCAGACTCTTCCAGCACTAAACGAAGTATCATCCATAAGAATCGCCGTCAAGCAGGGTCATCCAGAATATCGCACCCAACACAACCGCAATACCCTACGGCCTGCCAACACAGCAGTATCAGGAGGAGACTTAAGACTAAGCGGCGTATTCGAAGGTGTAAACCCGTACGAAATGATAAAACACGGTGCCGACACCAACCCGAGGGGGAAACAAAAGCAGAGGTCCGGGAAAAGCTCAAACAGGTCGAGACGATGAACACCTAGCCGGTCGCTCCGGTGGTAGTCTAGTGGCCACCCTCGAAACGCTACTGAAGTCGATCCTGGAATTCGAATCCCGCCGTGGAAGCAGATCTACGATGACGGCTCTCCCTAAATTTTCTGAGGCTCCAATGTCCTCCCAAGGTATAAGAGGGAATGCAACGGGGACAAACACGCGAATACGATGGATGCTACACCAATCTCGTACGTGTACGTACGCATTGTGCCCAACAATGTAGAGCACAAGTTGCAGACTCATGCTTCAGCTGGCGCCTGCGTGATAGCCCAGAAACTTGTTTTTTCCCAAAATGTTTGATCCCTCTGTTGCGAGTTTTATTAGCGAAAAAAAAAAAAAACTAAAAGAACATACGTAGCTGTTGAGAGCGCCTAGCGCGTGGGTAGGCAGGCGCAAAAAATCGACGGGAGTCGAAGAGGGAAAAAAAAAAAGGGCTCAAGCGTTCTCGCGACAAAAAAAAAACGCAAGGCATAAACCGCATCGTGGAGAGGGGGGGGGGGGGGGGGGGGGGGGGGTACTCATTATCATGCATGGCCGTCGTCGTATGACCATAGACCCTCGCATCCCTACAATGCCGGGACGGAGCGCGTCGGGTTTTCACCGACCAGGCAACACATTGCTTGCACCAAGCGCGAAGCGCCGTGAGGTGTTGGGCGAGTCGCATGAAGGGTGAGCTGCATCCTACTTGGGGGGGGGGGGGCGGCTGCTATGTGACTGACCCCGGTTCTGAGTTACGAGCAGTATTCCGGGGGGGGACCATAGTAAACAGGACCAAATCGTGTTAATACGGGGGGCTATAGTAAATAGGACCAAATATTGTCAGTAAAAAATATGGAAATATATGGGTGTTTGTGTGCACCGTAGGTCCTGTTAACTATGGTCCCCCGTAATACTAGTTGTTGTATTACGGGGGTACATAGTTAACAGGACCTATAGCATACACAAAAACCCACATATTTACCTATTTTTACCAACAAAATTTGGTCCCGTTAACTATTGGACCCCCGTAATAGTAAAATAATGGAAATGTATAGGTTTTTGTGTGTACCGTAGATCCTATTTACTATGGTCCCCCGTACTAATAGGAGGGAAAGAGAAAAGAAGGGCGGAGGGAATATATGGGACGGGGGGAAAAAAAAGAAAGTCAACAGTACGTGCGCGGCATTTTTTTTTCTAACTTTCCTGCAATTAGACGCGAGTCAACGAGGGAAGAAAAGGCTGCGGAAGCTAAAGCAAGTACTGACGTCCGGCCGGATTCCTTGTGCGAAGAACGGCGCGTTCGGCACAACGTAAGGGCCCATCTTAACGGGGAACACTAGATTTCGTTCAATCAGATGCAAGTTAAATTAGAAAAAAAAAAAAAAAAAAAAAAAAATCACATTGAGAGAACCGAAAGTCCTCGATAAGATGGGCCCTTATAAATTAAATTAGAACAAAAAAAAAAAAAAAAAAAATCAAGTCAAATTGAAAGAGCCGAAAGTCCCCGTTAAGATGGGCCCTAACAGCTCTCGAATTCATTTTGTTCCTATACTGGAACATCCCGACCTGGCTTTTTCACTGCTCGCTTATTATTCTGCTACTACTCCTGTCGTTGCTGCCGCTACTGGTACACACAATCACGGTTTTATACCTGCTACTGTTGCTGTATCGGTACGTGCGCAGCATTTTTTTTTTTTCTGATTTTCCTACAATTAGACGCGAGTCAACGAGGGAAGAAAGGGCTGCAGTCTTCTCGCGATAAAAATGCAAGGTACGCCCCGTACCGGAAAGGGGGTACAAGAGCCTGTGTTTGTGACCCCGGATCTGAGCTACTACTATTACGGGGGTCCATAGTTAACAGGACCTATGGTACACACAAAAACCTATATATTTACCTATTTTTACTAACAAAATTTGGTCTCATTAACTATGAACCCCCGTAATAGGAAGAAAAAGAAAAAAAGAGGGCGAAGACACTAAAAGGGATGGGAAAAAAAAAAAAAAAAAAACTGAAAGAAAACATCGGACAAACCAAGATCGAAATATTTTAAGGGGCAGAGATATATTCCTGATCGCTATGGTATGGTGTTTTGATCTATGTGATCTGCATGATCTAACCCATGATCTAGATTACACGGCTCGTATAGACCAGGGAAACATCTGCCGGGCGTATGATCTGCACAACATACACAGCGCGCGTTTTCACATTTCGCATGTTTCGTTTTTTTCATCCCATTTATAATCTTCGGCACCTTTTTTTGGTGTCATCTCTCTTTCCCTCCCACGGTATTACGGGGGTCCACAGTAAATAGGACCTACGGTACACACAAAAAAACCTACATATTTACCTATTTTTACCAACAATATTTGGTCCTATTTACTATGGTCCCCCGTAGATAGGTGAAAGATAAGGCCCGGCGGTAACAATGCCTCCCTGCCACCGTACGGCACGTGCCTTCATTTTTATGTTTTACCACGAGGAGAAACAATTTCAGCGCTTTTTTCTCCCTCGTCGGCTCGCGTCGGGCTCGGGTCTGTGCGGCCCGAAAAAAAAAAAAAAAAAGCGGTCCTGAGCGACATCTCACCAAAAGGCAGATACAAGCTACAGCAGTATATCAGTAGATGGTCTATTCGTAGCTGTGACGTTATACATACCCGTACATGGTCTACGTCACGTGTCCGTCCAATGCATGCGAGGCGTTTCGCTTCTCTTCCTCCTCGGCTGTACCTGGTGAAGATCCTGCTGTGGCCGGGGGTGGTGGGCACCGCGTAGCCCACGAAGTAGTTCAGCAGCAAGTTGGAGTTGCCCTTCCTCTCCTCCGGCTACAAGCACAGCGGCAGCATGATAGTACGACCGATGACAAGGCAATGCACAAGACGGGGGGGTGGGGGGGGGGGGGGGGGGGGGGGGGGGGGGGGGGGGGGGGGGGGTGTACAATACAATTGCTGCATGGGTCGGTTGAGAGACATCGTACCGCATGCGCTTGACGTGCGGCCAAGAGCGTGTCTCTTCTTCTTTCTTCTTCTTCTTCTTCTTTCTTCTTTCTCCTTGCCCTCCCTCCCTCTCTCCCCCCCCCCCCCCCTCAATTGCTGCCTATGGCCATACGACCACGGCCATGCATGATGATGAGTACACTTCCCCCCCTACCCCCCCCTCACTCCCCCCCCCTCACTCACTCCCCTTAAAAGGACGAGGAGATGACACTCCATGACCATGCGTTTGCGGATACGAAGAGAAGCTTATGTCATCGTTATAAGTCTAAAAACGGGGTGACCGCAGCGCCGGCAGTCTGGTCTAGTCTGGTCTACTCTGGTCTAGTCTGTGTAGAAGTTCGAGAGCACGTCGTCGCAGAGACAGCAGACTGCACGAGCAGAACTCCTATGAGTTTTCAGCGGGGGGAGGGTGTACTCGATAGGAGAGATGTACTCGATCTCATGCATGGCCGTAGTCGTATGACCATACACCCTCGCATCCCCACAACGCCGGGACGGAGCATCTCGGGTTTTCACCGACCAGGCAGACATTGCTTGCACGGGGGGGGGGGGGGGGGGGGGACCCAAAACAAAAACGTTCGACAACATGTGACGATCCTTGCGTATCAGCTTTTTGTTTTTCGTCCCATATTTTTTTGTGCTCGCCCGTCTATTCTTTCTCCCCCCCTACTGTAGTACACGTAACCTAGATCCGGGGTCACACAGCAGGCGTTTTTCTTCTCCCCTCCCCGCCAAGGCTCGTGCCTTGCTTCTTGTTTTATATCGCGAGAAGACTTCACCCCCTTTCTTCCCTCGCCAACTCGCGTCGGTTTTTTTTTTTTTTAATTACAGCCTCGATCAGGCAACGCAGTTTGGTGGGGCGTTCCGCGACAGAGGTTCACCCTAAAATTTCTGAGGTTCGTCACTTGACCTTTAAGGAGCTCCACACCTCACCCGAAAACTGACTTGAGCAAGAATCAAATTAATTGATTCCCGATGAGCAATCCCATGGCCCGATTATACAAAAAACGTCATTTTTCGCAACAGGATTGGCATTCCGACGATTTTGGGTTAACCCTTATATATAGTACCGCAGTCAGTCCCGTTTTGGGGACAAATCACTTGGAATCAGACTGGTTTGCTTGTCCCCAAATCGGGACTGCGGCACCAAAGGGGTTAAGGAACTCCGTCATTCAGTTTTTTTTTTTTTGGCGGAAATGTGCTACCTCTATATCGTAAAATGCGTCTTGCGTGGGCGGGTATGTCTGCCACAACGCAAGGGACTGTACCAGACACTCGCAGCACAACGGTAATACACTCGCGCATACCGCCGCACGTCATCCCTGTGTATAAACACAGCGCCGACAAGACCGTACAACACTCCTACATAGTGCTGCACATTTTTAGCACCGCACCTACATCAACGCACGTTTTTTGTTTTTGTTTTTGTTTTTTTTTTTGGGGGGGGGGGGTACAAAGCAAGTTGAAATTCGTGTGGAAGATCATGCTTCGACACAGATGGCCGGGACCCCCTCCCCCCCC
This sequence comes from Macrocystis pyrifera, assembly GCA_031763025.1. NCBI lineage: Eukaryota > Phaeophyceae > Laminariales > Laminariaceae > Macrocystis > Macrocystis pyrifera. The sequence continues at coordinate 10,779,885 of JASSKH010000023.1, forward strand.
CCCCCCCCCCCCCCCCCTCTGCCTGGTCGGTGAAAACCCGACACGCTCCGTCCCGGCATTGTAGGGATGCGAGGGTCTATGGTCATACGACTATGGCCATGCATGAGATCGAGTACATCTCTCCTATCGAGTACACCCCCCCCCCCCTCTTGCCCAATGTGAACGCAAAAAAAAAAACATGTGGAGACGTTTGAGCAACGCAGCCCGCTACTAGCCGTACCGAATTGAGAGGTTGCCGACCCATTGTGGGGCTTCCTATATATGCATTGTTCAATTTCTCCCAAGCATTTTTTTCACGCCCGCATTTTTGCAAAGGGTGTGTGTGTGTGTGTTTTTTTTTTTTGGGGGGGGGGGGGGGGGGTCCCGACCATCTGTGGAGCAGTGAAAGCGTAAGCTCACCCTTTTGGGACTGTAGCTCCCTTGGCGGGAACAAAACACTTGATAATAGTGTGGAACTCATCTCACCTCAGGGGGGGGTTGAACTTTTTTTGCCTATTAACAGTGTTTCCTGGCAGATTCAGGTGTTCAAGTGAAAAATTAGTATTACGGGGGTCCATAGTTAACGGGACCAAATTTTGGTAGTAAAAATAGGTAAGTATGTAGGTTTTTATGTATACCATAGGTCCTGTTAACTATGGACCCCCGTAATAGTTGTAGTAAACCGGTGAGTTTGATACTTTCCGTAGCACATGCGAGTAGACGCGAGTCGACGAGGGAAGAAATGGCTCACGTTTTCTCGCCCTAGAAGGAAAGCACGAACTGCAGAGAGGGGGGGGGGGGGGGGGGGGGGGGGGGGGGGGGGACGCCTGCTCTGTGACCCCGGATCTGAGCTACTATTACTACTACTACTACCACTACTACTACTACATAAAAGAGGTAGAGAAAAAAAGACGGGCGAAGATACTGCATGAAAAGAGAAAAAAAAAGTCGAGCGAAGATACTACATGGGAAGACAAAAAAACACGTGTTTCAGGAGTAACAATACAGGGAGACGTCGGTCGGGTTTTGCGTGGCCAAACGTTCTTCGAAGGCATGTTTCGGGTGGTGGACATTGAGCTCCTCCTCATGCAACAAGCTCAGAAAATAAACCACCACCCTTATAAGCCACTACCCTTCTTAAAGGCACCACCCTTCTTAAGGCACCGCCCTTCTCAAGGCACCGCCCCTACCGTGGCATCACTCATGGATAGGGGGACCATAGTAAGTAGGACCGAGCATTGTTAGTCAAAATAGGGAAACATATAGGTTTTTTATATATACCATAGGTCCTATTAACTATGGCCCCCCGCACTAAAAGGGTTAATGCCCTACCCTAGCTGCCAGGCTATTACGGTGGACCACAGTAAAAAGGACCTACGGCACACACACACAAAAAACCTACATAGATATTTCCCTATTTTTACCAACAATATTCGGTCCTATTTACTACGGTCCCCCCGCAATAGCAGCCAACGCTGTCGATTTGTTGGTTCAGTTTGCTTCGTTTTGTTCTGTTTGCTTGCTTGAATGTATGTTCGTGTTGTCTTTTGGGGGGGGGGGGGGGGGGGGGGGGGGGGGGGGGGGCGTATATGCTCATCTGGTGGCTTGCCTTACGTAGTCGTTTAGACCATAGACCACGCATCTCTTTCGGAGACGGGGCAAACCGTTCCGATTCCTAACAGAGATGCCAATGCAACTTTTCGGGCGCAACTTCTTCGACTTCCTGACAACCACTTTCCATTTTCTGTGACGTGCGAGGGAGAGCTTGTGCTGGCTGACATTTCCACCACAGCAGCGTCCACCTCCCTGGTGGCATGACCGCTCGTCTTCTTCTCCGCGCAAAAAAAAAAAAAAGCATCTCCCCCCCCCTCTCACCCCCTCTCACCACCCGGAACTCTACTATGGTATTACGCATTCCCGGGCGACATACCAATACATACCGAATGGTACCTGAGTGATATTTGCTTAGGGCCCCGGGGCGTCACACCAGCCAGCCCCTACCCAACAGAAACGCCTGCCATACAGAACCAACAAACGCCATCCCCCACTTCCGAGGGTTTGCTTGGGGCTGGCTGGCTGGCTGGCGGGACTCGAAAAAAACGAGAGAGAAAAAAAAAGGTGCACCTACCTTCATGGCCATGCGCTTGTCCAGCTTCAAGGTGTTGATCATCCACACAACGGCTTTCAGAGGCGGAGGGAGATTCCTCACCATTTCCGGTAGCACCTGGCCGCACAGGGGTTTTCATGTTTTTTATACGATTTTTAGAAACTATGGATATGCCGGTACCAGCTCCCACCCACTCTGCGGACGGAAATGTAAGGATTTTTGGCACATTCATATTAATAGTAGTAACACTCCGGAGCTAGATCACGCGCGGCACAGCATTCCTGGGTTGATTTCCCCTGGTTTCCTGTTTCTTTTCCTGGGCATGCGTAGGAGTGATCGACGTCGAAGCTGAGGTAGTCCAATAGGCTACTGTAGTCCAGTAGGATACCGTAGTGCAATAGGATATTGTAGCCTGATAGTCTACTGCAGCCCACTAGGATATTGTAGTCGACTAGGCTACTGTAGTCCAATAGGATACGTACTGTAGTGTAATAGGGTATTGTAGCCTGATAGTCACCTGCAGCCCACTAGGATGTTGTAGTCCACTAGGATGTTGTAGTCCAATAGGATACTGTAGTCCAGTAGGTTCCCTTTTTCGGTTTCCTACTTTTTTTTTTCTCCTTCTTTGCGCGAATGCTCATGAGAGATCGATATTGAAGCTACTGTAATCCAAAAGGCCACTGTAGTCCAAGAGGCTACTGCGGTCCAATAGTCTACTGCGGTCCAATAGGCTTCTTTTGCGTGGTTTCCCTCGGTTGTCGATGAGTGATCGACGCCGAAGAATGCCATCGTCGTACTGCAACATTGACGGGTGGCCAGCAAAACAATGAACAATATTTCTATATGTACGCACCTCGGAATATATCATCTGCACAGTACTCCCACTACAGCGTCTACATCCTTCAAGGCAGACACCCCCCGATATTGCACATCTACGGCTCATTTGGCCGGGTAGGCCCCGCATCTTCAGCAGGATCTACTGCTCTAGCACCTGTTTCCTGCTGCGTTAGACCTGTGCTACGCAGATAGACCCTGCACACTACACACGGAAAGCGAGGAACTAGATCATCTAGATCATGATCTATCTGTAGACCGTGATATATCTGTAGAATATCTATCCGAGGATCTGCTGAAGCCTATGATCTGTCCAGGACGAGAGTGCACAAAACATATAGAGAAAACGGCCTCCACTCCTTCCCAAGGCCAGAACGAGAAGCAGACGAGAATGGTAACATTTCTGGACGCGCGAAATTAATAAAACATACGTCCGGTATAAATGCGTATACCTGGTATTTGTTTCATTTAAGCCTACTTGGTGTTCGCACCCCCCCCCCTCCCCCCTGTCTATGGTCATAGGACTACGGCCATGTATGATATCGAGTATCCCCCCCCTCTGGAAGTGGCCACACCGGAAGTTAAACTAACTCATTGAAGCTGTCACCCATATGCAAGTCCGCCTCACAAGCGGTTCTTAGTAGGATGCAGCTCACCCTTCATGCGACTCGCCGGACACCTCACGGCGCTTCGCGCTTTTGGTGCAATTAGCAATGTCTGCCTGGTCGGTGAAAACCCGACATGCTCCGTCCCGGCATTGTAGGGATGCGAGGGCCTACGGCCATACGACTACGGCCATGCATGAGATCGACTACATCTCTCCTGTCGAGTACACCCCCCCCCCACCCACGTGTGTGGGACTCAAAAAGAAATGGCGTGCCGTTTTTATTTTTTTTCGAATACCCCTGACCAGGTACTTCAGTATAAAATACGTGGGCAGGGGAGTCACAGACATGTACTGGAATCTATTTCACCCTTCACAAGGGAACGTAAATAGTAACAGCGAAGGACGCGAGGTGGCCGACGAATCACACAGCTCTCCCAAAGCTGGGTGCAACTCCCAGCTGAGGGATGTTTTTTTTTTTTAAATAGGCAAGCTAAGAGAGGGGTGGTCCTTTTTTTTTTTTAGCAACAGGGGATTCCGACTGCGCTCAGGAATCTGGTGTGTGGACGAAAATGTACGCCATTTGCATCGAAACCCTTTTAGTACTGCAGTCAAGTCCCGTTTCGGGGGACAGCTTACTCCAAACCGAAACTGCAGTCCTAGAAAAGGTTTTAAGGGGCCACATGAGTCAGAAACATTTGCCTTGCAAGGCAAAAAACAGTGTTGCCCTCATAGCAGGGTTAACGCCGCTTATCGACATACATACATACATACATACATACGGTAGGGCCATGCATGATTATTTTTCCATCGAGTTTTGTACTCTCATGGTTCTCAAGATCGAGGCTGTTGAAGTACACTATTACGGGGGTCCATAGTTAACGAGACCAAATTTTGTTAGTAAAAGTAGTTAAATATATAGGTTTTATGTACACCATAGGTCCTGTTAACTATGGACCCCCGTAATAGAGCTCCTCAAATAAGGAGAGCCTCAGCATAAGGCAGGTCCACGCACTTCCTTCCATCTGTCGTATTAATAGTAGCATTGCATCATATTGTCGTAGTCGGAACGCGGCTGCGGCCGGCTATTAATAAGCCAATCGGTCCAACTCGCTCACAGCTGTGACGGAATTTATTTGTACTCCGATTGTATAAAAAAAAACATACACACAAAACAGTTATAAGCATAGTTACATAAACCGTCTAAACGTGGAAGTTTACATATACCGTCTAAACGTGGAAGTGTGGTGAGCTCAAGCTTTACTTTCACCAACCCGCCAGAGGATTAAAAAAAAAAAAACAGAAAAAAAGTTACACCATTCGGTCGAACTCACAAGCTGACGCAAATCTGTGAAACTAAGCTTTCGCACATCGCACCGATACATACTCGACAGCTCATCGGATAGATAGATCATCTACAGATCATTCCCACTTCATGATTTACATCTTTCAGGCAGATATATTTCTCATCTGTACGTTCTATTACGGGGGGGTCCATAGTTAATGGGACCAAATTTTGTTAGCAAAAATGTGTAAATATATAGTTTTTTAAGTATACCATAGGTCCTATTAACTATGGACCCCGGTAATAGCTCACGTTGCCGCGTGGGAGTCGTATAATCCGCGTGATCTTTGGGACAGACTTGACGGTTCGGATCCGTATCTACACCGATCCTGCACAGCAGCTGATAGCGGAAGCTTCGATTTTTTTGGTCTTGTAAAGTAAAATCTACTGGAGATCGTTTTTTATTCGTCCCGACCTGTGAAACCTTACTTCGTAAATATCTACCTGTAAAACACAGAGCCGGAGTATCGACCGGGGTAACTACCAACCAAGCGGTCGAAGTCACTCACAGCTGACGGATATTAAATAACACAACACGAAAAAAAAAAAGCCGCAAAAGCTGAGCACGGACAACTTAATTAATCGGTCGAGCCCACAATCAATTGATGCATCTGTACACAAATCGGAAAGGACACACACACACACACGCGCGCGCGCGCAACGAAGACGGGGGAGGGCGCTTTTCGACGAAACGGATAATTTTGCCGACGTGCTCACATCGCTATAGTCGGTCTTGTAGTAGATAAGGCCGGGAGCTTCGAACCCGATCACCATGTTTCGCCTGCCGGCGAAGCCCGTTTTGGCAGTCTTGAAGCTGTCCTCGCCTGCAAGAGTCATGTTTATGATTATTGTGTGTTTGCCAACCCCCAGACAATAACGTGCAAGCAATGAACGAGCTTCAACGTTGATCACTCATTAACATTTCCCCCCAAGGAAAAAAGATAACCAAAGGGAAAAAAAAAAAAAACAATTTCGAAGAAAGAAACAGGAAAACCCTGCAGAGACTACGAAACTCCCCTCTGCGCCTCCGACGCGTGTTTGCCTTTTAGGCGTATATATCGTGTTTGCCTTGTAGGAGTGTACACAGCGTATATTTCCTCATAGGGGTGTATGTCGCCCCATCAGTCAGCAATATTTCGGCCAAAAAAAGGTACAGTACCCCTATCGTACCACACACCACTCTGGCCGTAAATATAATAAACGATCGTTATTCGTGTTAGCGTACAAAAGTTCCTTGTATTTCCGCCTAGAGTGGTCGTATCTGCTTTCGCTGTCCCTTTTGACGTGCAGTGGGTGGCACCCCGTTCTGAGGCAATGTGTCGTCGGGCAGCTCAAAAAACGGGACAAGCCTTATCTGGCCTCTGCCTTATCTCTACTTTTGCTTCATCAATGACTGTCTTACTGCGGAGCACCCACTGCTGAAACAAGAAAAAATATATCAGGTCTAATGTGTCCTCAGTGCCCGTGATGTTTTTTTACAGCCGCAATGCGCGTCTGATTGGTCCACCGTCAACGAAATGGTTGACAGTGCATACACAAGCCCCCTCCTTACAAAGTGACTTTGATTCCCAGAAATTTCCCAGGGCGGTTGGGGTTGGGGCTTTTGAATGACAAGGGCACACACACCCTCCTCCTTACAAATAAATCCGAGAAAAAGTGGACAGTGCACGCACACACCTATCCCTTAATCTTACCCTAAGCCGTACAATAAAAAACGAGAATTTTCCCATGCGGTCGGGGTTAGGATTGACGAATTAATACACACTCCGTACAGAAACAAATCCGAGAAATGGTTGACAGCGCGCACACACACCCCTCCTTGCAGAAAAATTCCAAGAAATTTCCCAGACGCGGTCGGGATTGGGGTCTTTTGGTTGACAGTGCACACACACCCCTCCTTACGGAAAAAAAGCCGAGAAATTTCCTGAGGGGTCGGGGTTAGGGCTGCTTTCTTTGGGGCTAAATTGACACACCAGACACGACACGAAATTGGAACGAGGAAGTGGGGTGAGCTTAAGCTTTATTTTCACCAATCCGCCGGAGGATTAAAAAAACCAAAAAGCAAATTGGGGCTAGAGTTAGGGCTTCAAGTCAATTGTAGGATAGTTCAACCACTTTGTTCGAGATTTGATCTGATTGGCTGAAGGGTCGAGGTTAGGGTTGGTCTGATTGGATTAGGGTCAGGGCTAGGGTTGGTCTGATTGGCTGAGGGTTGCGGTGATTAGTTATATTCGTCTCGTACACACGTCAACCATTTTATCGAATAAGTGGTAAGCAACCCCCCAGGCAGCAGCAGGTTAGGCTCGCTGTCCCGGGCGCCAGATAAACGTCAAAGCGGTGCAACCGCCAATCTCGGCCTCCGGCTTCCGGCACGAAGTACATGCTGCATACGCATGTGCTTGCACACAGATTGAAGAGTCAGAAGAGCGGACGTTCTGCAGTGCTGTCAAGTGCCATGCACTGATTGCCAGGCAATGTCACGCGATGCCACTATGCGACGCGATGCCATGCGATGCCATGCAACGCCATGCATTAATGCCATGCATTGCAACTCCACGCATTGCAAGGCCACGTCACGCCTTACATGCCGTGCAATGCAATGCAATGGCCACGCAACGCCATGCCATGCCGCGCAATGCAATGCAATGCCCATGCAACGCCATGCCATGCCGTGCAATGACGATTGCTATACGAATTACCCTGGGCTGGGTAATCGATCGATCTTTTACAACTATAGCTCGGTAGGTAACTCCTTCACATTTGGCGCCAGCAGGACACGGGTTCGAATCTCACTCCGAACGTTTCTTTTATAAAAACGCTTGAGCGTGCGTCCCTAAACACATCTCCCTGGTTCCCCAGGTAGGTAATTGAACGAAGCGGGTAGGTCAACGCACGGCCGTACACGGTACCGACGCCCCAAACATCCCGCCGTTTAGAGGGGGGGGGGGAGTGTTTTTAAGGATTACCCTGGGCCGGGGAAATCGATCGACATTTACCCCTATACCTGGTAGCTCGGTAGGTAACATCTTCACACAATGCAATGCCATGCAATGCCATGCAATGCAACCCAGGAAAATGGACTACACTCTGGCAGGTAACAATGCCCCCATTTCGGCTCTCTTGCGAATATCTAACGGGGACTACACTGCCAGCCGCAGCGTTACGTCAAAGACCCGCGTGCACCAAATATCCGACGGAAACCGGGCATTACTTTCAGTCGATCGACCGCGTCAAAACTCACCAAATAAAAAAAACATTCCCCGCATTCCATACTCTATCCCTAGACACCGATCTAGCGATGTGGTAAAGGCTACTTACCGTACTGACTTCAAACAACCAATTTCGATCGTGATGGAACGAGTACCGGGTACGGTAGTTCTGTAGATAGGAACACGAGTCTCGTCTACGTACAGTGCCGGCACACAGACCCATCATGAGAGGTACGTACATGTCTCCGGGGAGCGGCGCAGCGCAGCGCAGCGCAACGCTGCTCAAGGCACTTCAGTGCAAGCACGTCCAGACACACACACACATTTTTCCTACATGTCCAGGTATACACGTTTTTTCTTCCTCTCGTCCTGCGTACGAGTAGTCACCCTGACTTTCAATATCTCACCGTAACTCTGACCCCGGGTTCACCACGCATGTGTACCGTAAAAAAAAAAGGAGCCTCGGTTTCACGCAGGGGTAGCGATTATTTTTCAGCGCCTTTCGTTTTTCTCCGAATAGCGGTAACAGGGTGCTACGACAAGATTCGGACACACCATTTTCGGATCGCTCTCCCACAGCCAGATATTTCCGAAAAAAAAAAAAAAAAAAAAAAAAAAAAAAAAACGCCTTGTTCGGTATCGGCAGCCCGTTCCGTTTGGAAGAAAAAACCGAACGCCAAAAATCGGTCTCTCATCCCTGCGCGAACGACTTCAACGCTCTTCGATCCCCCCTTCGATTCTCGATACATGTAGCGAACCACGTCGGACGGGAATACAAGGATCGCTTGGTCTTTCTGTTAATGCTTAAACTGTTCACAGATTGCAGGCCAGAGCGGGGGGTACTTGTACTTGTACCTGAATCCCAAAAGCGTTCAAACATGGACGCAAAAAACACCAACACGCTCTCCGCTAGAAGGACCTCTACCTGTCGCGTTCACCGTGACTGAAGTAGCTCAAAAACAGGCTCGTTCCCACGCACAAAATATGGTACGTTTTTTGGGAGGAGATCGTAGCACCCAAAATCTCGGTCGGCAATCTCCGGGGGCGAGACCCCTTTCCACGCACTGCCCATCCCGTATCTCTCAAAGGCCCGTGAACCGATTCGCATATTACTGTGGCTCAAAACAAGGACCTTTATTCCAAGGACGACGAAGCGTTGCCCCGTCGAGATTCGCACTCACGTGCATGTCCTCTGTTCGGTAAGGCTCACCGCTGGTTTTAATTTTTTTGAGGCGCCCATCGCTTGCTCAAACAGAAATTACCACCACATTGTTCAAGATTTTGAGGCGCACATCGACTGTTCAGTAGATGAGCGTCCATCACCTTGTTTTGAGACTTGATCTGATTGGCTCAAGGGTCGGGGTTTTGGGCTGGTCTGATTTGCCTACGGTCAGGGCTAGGGTTGTTCTGATTGGCTATTGGTTAGGGTTAGCCGTAGGGTTTAAGGGTTAGGGTCGCGCGTAAGCCAGCGAGTAATTGTCGAACAAGTTGGTAAAAACTCCCCCTCCTTTTGTTTCTCGCGACGACGGCAAAACCAGCGGCGAAACAGCACACACACCTGGCTCCGTCTTCTCCATGGTGATATCCATGCGCGTCCCCATCGGCCGGGAGCCCACGACGCCGTGGTGAGCGAAGGGGACATGTGCTGGGTCTGGACGAGGGGGAAAAAAAAAAGAAGGCGACATAAATGGAGGCATCAGGGCAGAGCGGGAGATGTGGGGCACGCGCGCGCGCGGGGGGGGGGGGTTTGTGTCTATATAGCTGTACGGAATAGTATCTCACTAGGGTGACAAGATACACACGCCCGGGGTAGTTTTCAGATCCCATTTTCTCCGAACCCAGGGGGCGCGGCCGCGTGGTCCGGAACCCACGTATACAGGGAGGTGAAGGCAACCCGGAAGTGACAGTCAATGGACACCCCCGCCTTGAAGCTGTACGTCGCGACCAGGACGTCACAGTTGCGCGCGAGCAGAGCCGTGCCCCGCATGCACCTCCTGATGTACGCGCGCCACCAGCCGTCGGCGAGGCCGTCGTCCACGCCCATCTGCTCCTGGTCGATACACAACCAAAACGGCGGCTTATGGAACGTCACGTCGACATCTGTGCATACAGACGCATCGCTCGACCTTTTTCATTCATTCTTTCCGTTTTGGCCGAGAGAAATCAGCTTCTAAAATCGTCCGAGCGGGGGGGGGGGGGGGGGGGGGGGGGGGGGGGGGGGGGGGGGGGGGGGGGGGGTGGGGGGGGGGGGGGGGGGGGGGGGGCGGGGGTTGTTTTCTTATCACACCGGGTGATACATATATGTACTGTATAATGGTTGAAACACCACCCCTTAACAACCCTAACCTTAACCCCCGATCGCCAGTTGCGGGGGACCATAGTTAACAGGACCAAATTTTGTTAGTAAAAATACGGAAATAGATAGGTTTTTGTGTGTACCGTAGGTCCTGTTAACCATGCCCCCCCCCCGCAATAGGAGACCTGCACACGGTAGGGGTGGTGCCTTTTTTTAAGGGTGGCGCCTTGTGTATAGGGGTGGTGCCTTGTTTTCTGAGCTCCTGCCTCACACGAGGAGGAGCTCAATGCGTCACCCGAAGCGTGACTTCGAAGATCGTCCGCGCAATCCGACCAACAACTCCTCTGGCCTCTTTCGTCAACCGAACACACTATTAACAATAGTATTACGGGGTCCATAGTTAATAGGACCTATGGGGTAGATAAAAACCTATATACTTACCTATTTTTAGTAACAATATTTGGTCCTATTTACTATGGACCCCCGCAATAGCAAGTATAGCATACTGTTTAATAAATCGGTAGGTGCTCGGTTCAGGGAGCTCGGTCGGTCAGAAAATGTCGGGAAAACTCTCGGAACGAAGATGGTTGGTGTAAGAACGAGTTCGTGCGGACCATAGCAACCATGATGTTGATTGAGGCTGTGGGCCAAGTCGCACACACTACGTTCGAGGGAGGGGGGATGGGGGTGTGCTCGATATCATGCATGGCCGTAGTATTATGACAGTAAACCCTCGCACTCCTACAATGCGGGGACGGAGCACGTCGGGTTTTCACCAACAAGGCAGGCATGGCTTGCATCAAGTGCGAAGCGCCGTGAGGTATTCGGCGAGTCGCATGAAGGGTGAGCTGCATCCTACCCCGAACCGTTTTCGAGTCGGGCTTGACAGCTTCAATAAAGTAATTTAATTTCCGGTGTGGCCGCTTCCAAGAGACACAATGGGGATACTACGTAACTGCCTCTTGGGTGCCATACCATAAACAATAAGTGATGCGATCATTTCCCTTGTGCGGAGTAAAGGTTCTCCACCCTGCACAAATGATCTAACTCGATCACCAGCTGGGGCCAACCGCCAAAAAAAAAAAAACACACACACACACACAAAAAAAAAAACGGTACACTGACCATCTAGCGCACAACCCAACCTATATATAATAACGGGGGGGGGGGGGGGGTAACCCAGACCGTCTATTAGGAAAAAAATCGGAATGAAGACGCTTTGAACAGAGTTCGTGTGGACTATATCGACCATAGATTTAAAACCTCGAACAGATCATCTACAGATCATCTACACACCATTCCCACAGTTCGTGATCTAGATATTTTCAAGGCAGAGATACGTTCCCCATCTCGCATGATCTGCTGTCGCTCATGTCGCCGAGTGGGACCCGTATAATTCGCATCAAATGATCTGCCACATAAATGTATCCCTTTTCCTTGGGTTGGATCTGTTTTGCACATATAGATAGATCCCGGCACAACCCCTCACAACGGCACTTGAGGAGGAACTAGACGATGTACAGAAGATAGATAGATAGATAGATCGTGAGCTGTGCGAGGTGTGATAGCTCATACAACTCTTGGTCTGAAATACAACGACCGTTAGCGCACGAACATGGAGGCAAAACATCGAAACATTGACGGATTTCCCGTCCGTGATTGTCTTGGTCTCCCTCTCTTTCCCCGCATCCCAGAAAATCAACGACTGCTCTCCAGGTGAGTATTGCGTGGGAAGGGGCGCGTAGCGCAATCCAGCGTTCTCGACAACAGGGAGGCTTGGGCGGGGTTGTGATCGTCGAGGTCGGGGTCCGGTCCATCCGCGTGCGCGGCAGTAGCTGCCTCGCCCAAGCCTCAACCGCTGCCGGCGTACGCCTAAAACTGCGGGCACGAAAATTCTTTCTGCAATAGCTCCTTGCTATAGGATTTTACATGTCAAAGCGCAACAAAAAAGGACCCGCAGTTTGATCGGCAAAGCTCTACGTACAGCTTTCAAGGTGGAAGATATTTTAGCTCTATCAGTGGCAGGTGTTGCGCCGATCTGTAACCGTACTGCTCTGGACGTGGCCTTATTAACAGCTATTTGAAGCTGCGTGAGCTCTATTGCGCTAACTATCTTGCAAGTTTTAGACTATAGTCCCAAGGGGCGACTGCGACGAGCGCGAGCTTTAGTAAGCAAGTCGAGGTGCCGCCCTCCCTCCCTCCCTCCCTCCCTCCCTCCCCCCCTCCCTCCCTCCCTCCCTCCCTCCTTCTCTCCAAGCCCAGCCCAACCCTCTCTCCCTTGTCCCCCCCCCCCTCCCCTCTCTTCCCTTCCTCCCTCCCTCCCCCTACCAGCAAGGTTCTCAAGAAGAGTGTCGAAGCCGTAAGGAAGGTCGCGGTGGTACCAGTTGCCGCCAAAATCGACGTAATCCAGATCGGGCACAACCACCGGCGACACACGCTCGCTCACCACGACGCCCCCTCGGGCTGGAATCCGGCCAGAGCCATAGCTTCCCCTGGGCCACTTTCGTCGGGATCACCGTGGCGCAAGCCCTGAAGTTTCACGGTTTCATTCACAACGGTTTCATCACGGTTTCATAACGGTTTAGGGGTGAAATCCGGCCAGAGCCGCAGCTTGCCCTGGACCACTTTCGTCGGGATCGCCGCGGTGCAAGCCCTCAAGTTGAACGGTTTCAAACGGTTTCATAACGGTTTCACAGCGGTTTTACTACGCTACGGTTTTCGCAACTGTTGCATAAACAGTTTCATATAGGTTATGTACAACGCCCTCCGGGGTGGAATCCGACCGGAGCCACTGCTTGCCCCGTGGACCACTTTCGTCGGGATCTCTGTGGCGCACGCCCGAATTTAACATTTACTGTACGGTCTCATAACGGTTTCAAAACGGGAACACATACAACGCCCTCCATGGTGGAATCCAACTTCAGCCAATCCTTGCCCCGGACCAATCTCGTCGGGATCGCCGTGGCGCAAGCCCTGAAAACTGACGGTTACAAAACGGTTTCATACTGGTTTTAGAGAACGCCCTCCGGGGCGGAATCCAGCCAGAGCCACAGCTTGCCCTGGACCACTTTCGTCGAGATGGCCTCGAGTCGCGAGCAATGAATTTTGACGGTTTCATAACGGTTTCATGACAGTTTCAAAGTTTGAAATCCGGCCAAAGCCACTGCTAGCCCTGGACCACCCTCGTCGGGATCACCGTGGCGCAAGTCCTTACGTTCGACGGTTTCATGACGGTTTCATGGCGGTTTCGTAACGGTTTCTTAACTCCTTTAGAACCGCAGTCCCGTTTTGGGGACGAACCAGTCTAATTCTAAGTAGTTTGTCCCCAAACCGGGACTGCAGGACTAAAAGGGTTAAGAGGAAGTTTTTCACGGTTTTACAATGGTTTCATAATTATTTCGTATCGGTTTTAAAAATTGTTCTTAGGGTGTAAACGAATAATTTAGTTGGAACTAATTCGGTTGGGTTTATTGTGGCTTGTTTCCTGTATAAAATGAACCCAACCCATGGTACCTTCCTGAGAGTAAACCCAACCCAAGAATACCTAGAAAAAAGCGTGCAACTTTCAATCTCTTATTCATAAGTTGGGTTAGCTCTTGTTACGGGAGTATAGTAAATAGGACCTACGGTACACACAAATCTATGTATTTACCTATTTTTACTAACAATATTTGGTCCTATTTACTATGCCCCCCCGCAACAGGAAAAATTCATGGGTTGGGTTTCATTTTAGTGTAGGGAGTAGACCACAAGAAACTCAAAAAAATTGGTTCCAACCAAACTATTCGCAAAGCACCCCGAATGCGAGCTTCTAGTTCAGACGACGTAAAAAAATAGGGACACCTCTCGAGGCGGCTGAAACCGATTTACTCAGGCCAGACAGCAACAACAACAACAACAACAACAACAACAACAACAACGACATCAACTGACGTCCACCATCCACCAACGTGCTCAAGCCAACGGCAGATACAAGCATCCTGCTGCGCGAGCACCTGGCGACAGCAAAGCCATCTAAACTAAACAAAAACACACATACACTTCACCTTTTGGAGTTTTTCGCACTGTCACGAATCGCGGGGTTGGCCTGGGGGATATTTCCACACTTTCCGTCCCTGGGGGATGAACGTCACATCAAAGAAGCACAAAAAAAAATCCAGTACCAAAAAGAACGACCGGTGATTGATTGGGGTGTTTGTGATAATCCAATTTGATCGGGTTATAAAAATATGAGAAACCGACGAACATGGGGGAGGGAAGGAGGGAGGGAGGGAGGAAGAATCGGCTTTGCGCTCGCAACAGATTCAGTCCTAGTGACGAGGACGACCGGCTTGCTTTCGGAGGACAAGCCCTTACCGCGCGGCAGCTGCGAGTCGATTCCCCATCGCCAACCTTCTCCTGTCGTGGCCACTACTGTTTCGCGCCGGCGAGCGCCCGCCAAACCTCTATTACAACGACGACCACGAGGAGCAGAACGACCGCAATTTGAACGTAACGAACATACAGACACTGCCGCCTCCACCTCCACCGCAATCGTGACAACCACCACCGCCAATACCGTCCCAACCACCACCACCACCACCACCACCACTGCCAACACCCACCACCCTTACCACAACCATCACCACCACCACCCCACTCGCACTCCCAACACCCACCCCCACACTCCCGAAACCCAGCACTACCACCACCATCTCTCCACTCCCACCTCTCCCCACCACACTACTACCACCATCATACCAACACCACCAAAACAAAACCGCAAAAAAATGACCAACACAAGAAGGCCCCATCTCACCCTTCGAACTCCCAGCCGTGGTAGATGCATTGCAGCCGCCCTGTGGTCTGGTCCACCCGGCCCTCCGACAGCGGAGCCCAGCGATGGGGACATCGACCGGCAAAACATTTCCAGCCTCTATCGTTGCCAGGGTCCCTCCACACGACCAAGGCCTCGCCCATCAGCTGCGCGAAGGAAGCGTCGGGGGAAGGTGGCAGTAGCGGGTAGGAGTGTACCTTGTGGAGGGTGTGTACCATACCGAAGGCGTATGTACCTTATCCACGGTGTACCTTATCAGGAGTTTACGTTGTGAAGGGGTACCCTGCCAAAGGCGTACATACCATATCAAGGGTGTATCTTATCAAGGGTGTATCTTATCAAGGGTGTATCTTATTGAGGGTGTATCTTATCAAGGGTGTGTCTTATCAAGGGTGTAAATACCTTATCAAGGGTATACCTTATCAAGGGTGTGCCTCATCGAGGGTGTACCGTATCGTACATACTAAGGGTAAGGGTGCACCTCACCAAGAGTGCACCGTGCCCTCATCCGATGCGCCGTGAGGCGTAAAAGGAACACAGCTAGCCGTACAGCGAGCAAGCAGCACACGCGCTTTGGGACACGGGTGTTCGTCATACCTGGCACATTTTACACGCTTCCACGACACGGTCCATCATCGAGAGCGACTAACCCCGCAGCACCTCGCCCGGGGTACGTTTGGCTCCCGCACTGCCTAACCGCGTGCCTCGGAGGTGTCTAGGGAGTCGTACGTACTATTCCTTGGCGTACGTGCGATGCATCACCTCTGTCCCATCAATTGTTACGACAGAGCTTGTCTCTTTCTCTCCCTGGGTTGACGAACCAGTAGGAACACTGGATGTGCTATTATTACGGGGGGCCATACAGGAAACGGGACCAAATATTGTTGGTAAGAATAGGGAAATATATAGTTTTTTGATGTTGTACCGTAGGTCCTATTAACTGTGGCTCCCCGTAATAGTATATGTCGACCGAGACAAAATGACCGAACGCTGAAAAACAACCCACACAGGGATAATTCGCCCTCTTGCTCGATGGGAACAAAAAAAAAAAACTGCAGCACTAGTCTACTGATGTGCTTTTTTTCCCATAACTTACACCCTACCTTCACGGGGTAAGGCTTGCGCGGGTCCATCGCTTCCAGATCTCGCAGTACCGCCACCGGATACCACTGCCTCTTCCACTGGAAACCCCCTTGCGTCGATTCTTCGACGGCTTGTCCCTCTTCCTGAACGAACACGGAACATCGCAATACCAGGTAAGTATATAGCCTGTGCCAAAAGGGTGCGATATGGCCAGCTAGCATGAGGGGAGGGGGGTGTACTCATTACCATGCATGGCCGTAGTCGTATGACCATATATAGACCTGCGCATCCCCACAATGCCGGGACGGGGCACGTCGGGTTTTCACCGACAAGGCAGGCATTGTTTACGCCACAAGCGCGAAGCGACACGCGAGGTGTATTCCAGCATTAGGAGGCGGGACGTTTACAGAAACTTCAACAGGTATACAACCCTCCCTCAAGCCCTAACTTCTACTATTGGCCAGAAGAGATAACCTAATAGGCCAATTAATAGTCAGCGCTGACTAAACGGAGTGGTAGGTTATCCCTTCAGCCAAACGAAATATATATTTGGTGGGATCGACTGAGCCTCGGCTCTTATCTCCGGGGCGAACCCCCTTGCCATGCGCTGCTGGTCAGAAAAGAGGAATCCACCTTCCCCCATTTTTCCACCTGGAAAAGTTTATGATGGTCGAGAATTGTAGCCACATGTATCATGTATTGGGCCGAAGGCGTATATTTTGTTAGATATGCAGCACTACATGCTAGACTACTATTAGGTGGTAAGTGCTATAAAACCAACAAAGGATGTGTCGTGATTTAAAAAAGTCGCCGGCTTGGCAATTTGTTATTTTCGAGCGTGCGCGCTGGAGACAATACGAACGGTTACGATAGTGTGCTTCTAGACACCAACAGCGTTTGGCGAGGGGAGGGCCCCGGAGATCACATGCTGCAAAGTCGACGAGATTCCACGAACTTGAAAAACTATATTTTGTTGGTTGCACAGCAGTACCTTTTTTTTTCGTTTCATTTGTCCTCCGGCAGATTGGTGAAAATAATAAGGCTTAAGCTCACCACACTTCCACGTTCCAATTTCGTGTCGTGTGCTGTCAACTTAACCCGTAGCTCTCTCCCGTTGCAACAACAGACCAGGCTGCTGCTTTTACCACTGGTGCTTCCAGCTAGACCACTCGGTCAGCCGCTGATTGGGCGGTCTAGCAGGTAGCGCTGTATACCCAACACCTACTGAAAACATGAACCCTAAGCCCGACCCATGCTTCTACCTCCCTCACACCCGTGGAACTTCGTCCGGGCGAGAATTCGGGCAGGAAAAAAAGCAAGCAAACAAAACGTTCAGTCGGTGACGCAAAAAAAAAAACAGGTACCTGGTACGTGCCAGGCACTGGTACGTGTTTATTCCACTCGGAATCCCAGGTGTCTGGGGTGGGATTCTGACAAAGGCTACGCATTCTAACGGTGTCACAACCGTACTAATATATCGGTTCACGGCGGAATCGGGTGTCACATTGCTACTATTGGCGCTTGCTCTGATCACATACGCCCTGTCTGCGGTGTTGCTATAGATGTGTCTCTCTTCTTCTACAATGTGTACAAGCGCGTGCTAGCGTGCAATAAAACAGTGGCTCTGTAGCCGCATGCGTGATACACGAAAAGCGACGGCCCACGAGCAAGTTTCATTCGCTCGGTAGTGGTCTTCCTTCCACGAAAAACCAACCCACCCACGGTCCGAGACCCCCTACCCTACCGTACCCTACCCTACCCCACACCACGCTACCCTACCCTACCTACCCTACCCTACCCTACCCTACCCTACCCTACCCTACCCTACCCTACCCTACCCTACCCTACCCTACCCTACCCTACCCTACCCTACCCTACCCTACCCTACCCTACCCTACCCTACCCTACCCTACCCTACCCTACCCTACCCTACCCCTACCCCCAGGGGGGGGGGTACTCATTATCATGCATGGCCGTAGTCGTATGACCATAGACCCTCGCATCCCTACAATGCCGGGACGGAGCACGTCGGGTTTTTACCGACCAGGCAGACATTGCTTGCACCAAGACAATATATAGCGGGGGGGGGGGGGGGGGGGGGGGGGGGGGTACTCAGTATCATGCATGGCCGTAGTCGTATGAACCATACACCCTCGCATCTCTACAACTCCCGCAGTATTTTTCTCCATCCTGAAGATACAGGAAATAAGCAATGGACACAAAAAGAGAAGGACAAGACCAAGGACAAGCGTATCAAGAAGAAAAATTCACGGGCAGAGGAACCAAAATACAATAACAACAGCATGGCAAGGAGAGAGGTCCACCAACGCCCTCAAAGCAACTAAATCACATCACAGCACTCCCAACAGCAGCAGCAGCAGCAGCAGCAGCAGCAGCAGCAACAACAACACCAATAACATACGGGTAGGTATACAGCTCCAAACCTTCTGTTCCTCTTCCTGCTGCGACCCGAGCCCGACCTCCGCGAACACCCCTCCCAAACGCCCTCCCCTCGCTGCCACCGCTGCCGCCCCTCCCGCCTCCGCCGCCTCTCCCAGCCCCCCCAGCCCTGCTACACGCCACGAACCTTTCGCAAAACAACCACCGACAGGCTTCCGTCCGGTTGGCTGCAACGCTGCGAGCTGCGACGGTGACGAGAGTGCACCCTCCAACAAGCCTCGCGGGAAAAAAAAAAACGTGAAGGCTTCATGAAGGGGGGGCTGCCGAGCATTGGTATGATAGAGGTGGCGGTGGGGGGGGGGGGGGGATGCATGTCACGATCTGGGTGCACCCAACAGTTTGATCGTGAAAATAAGGGACGTTTAGATGGTAACAAATTGTCGAAATATACCTTACATTTCTGGCCATAGTGGTAGTATTTGCTGAGACTCCTCACTTGAAGAGCTCTTAACGTCTCACACCCAAAAACGCCTGTTTCTTTAGAAAAGCGTACAATTTCTTTTAATCCGACATGAGCAAGCAGGCAATCCCATGATGGCCTGCGTGCCAGGTATGTTATAACCAAACGACATTTAGGGCCGGTCCCAACGGGGGCAAAAAAAAACGGGAAAAAAAAAAAAAAAAATAAAAAACGAAGAGCAGAACTAAAGAGCATGCGAGTTTTATTGGTCAAAATAAAAACATTAGAAGCAGAGATATGGGAGTGATCTGAAATCCTGGGGTGACGGAAAGTCGAAAAGGGGGGAGAAACATACGCGACACACAAACGCGCACACAGAAGAAGAAACCACCCGTGGCCGTCCCAAAACAAAAGGGCTCAAAACGCGGTTGCCGTTTCATTTGCGAGGATAGCCAGAGGGGCGCTACCTGTTCTGACAAGGGCCTCTCTGGCCAGGCGACGCGCGAGGTGTGACCGACCAGAGGCGAAAATCTGGTCGTGGTTGATTTTACGTGATGTCTCCCTTTCATCGCTTGAGTTGTGAGCTGGCGTACCGATGACTTGACGGCTACGTAGTCTCTTATTAGTAAACACACACACACACGTCTCGTAGCAGAAGAACCCGCTATCAATAGTCAGACACTGGCACAAATACGTAGAATTCTACAACTGTCTGCAACCGTTACGGGGGGGCCATAGTAAATAGGACCAAATATTGTTGGTAAAAATAGGTAAATATAAAGGTTTTTATGAATACCATAGGTCCTATTAACCATGGACCCCCGTAATACTTGTGGCTTAGTTCGGCGACCGCAGAGCACAGAGAGAGCTGGCTTGTACGTAAGATTGAAGAGAATCGGCGCGGACACTGGTTGTGCTGGATGTCGACGGGTAGAAAGAACGCATTGACGCGAAGGAACAACACACGGTACTTTACAACGGTTTCACTCGGCGTTCTCCAATGTGGCATCATCCCTTCTGGGCCTTGAGGATTTCGTTTCCTCCTCTATTACGGGAGACCATAGGAAATGGGACACAAAAACCTACAAATTTACCTATTTTGACCAACAATATTTGGTCCCGTTTACTATGGTCCCCCGTAATAGATATTTAAAATCGTCGCAGAATTGGACGCTTGTTGCCTCCCACGATGCGCGAAAGCCTGTCACGATGCAAACCCAGACGTCCAGTTTCGGACGCGGATGATGACCGAAAACGAATGCTTTCTTCTTTTTTTGTTTCCGGTTGGAGGCCGTCCCGAAAATGATACCCGAAAAAAATGGCCGGAAAAAAATCACTAGCTTCGGGTCCATAAGGCTCATGATTGGCCGTGCGGCCCGAAAACGTTCGTTGTCGATTCTCGAAAACCTCCCACCAATATAAACTAAGTAAGAGAGGACAAGCGCTTTTCCGTTCTCCAGAGTCGTAGTTGGACTGTTCAGTCCGTATTTTTCATCAAAAATCTTCTAAAGATCCACTATTTCTGGCCCCAGTTCTGACCAACAGCCATATTTCTGACCTTCCAGAGAAAACTGATTGGCTGCTCCAAAAATTAAATTAGGACCCCGGAGAAACGGGAAATTGTTTCTGAAAGCTCGCAACATACTACGGGGAGCATTTTGAGGAGTCTATCGGTGTTTTTGGCTTTCCTGTCGAGTAAAACGCGTATATTCGGCCTAATAAAACCCCAGTTCTGAGAGCCCAGAAATAATTTCCCATAATAGTTGATCTGAGACCTATGCCAATGGAAACGCGAAGTCCAAAGGTTTTCTTTCAAAAATATTGCTTTAAAAAAACAGCCGAAAATATCCTCGTACCGCCGCTGTGGGAATAAAGGGAAAAAATGTTTGATTTTTTCTCTTTTTTTTTTCTAACGGCTGCAGGCGGCGCAATTTGTTTTCTCTCGTTGCAAATTGTCAACACGCTGATAAAAAGCAGCTCGTGAGACGATAGATGCTCGATCTCGATATAGACTCAGCCCACGGCCAACCCGCTTGGTGTCGGGCAAGGCCAACGAGTATAGATGACGGCATCGAAGATAGAAAGTGAATACATGCTCTAGAGGGCGAGAGCTTGCCGGCGGCGTCCTGCGGTATCCTCCCAAACCTGAAAAAAAGCCTGTTTTTTGACATTCGAGACGGATCGAGAATTTTTTTCTTCTGTTTTGTACACACCAGCGGCTATTTGTTTTTTTTATCGTACGCCTGGCCAGCGCCCGCCGCACGTCACCGGCCATTGTGTGAAGACGGTGACCCAAGGGTGGATCGGAGCCCCTAACGAGCGCACTCCGTTCAGAATTCATGACGCAATCGTTGGTTTTGTCGATCGATGTCTGTCGAGGACTCGGAATCTCGCCGCTTCGAACCACAGATCGGCCTGAGTCTTTCTCAAGCCGATCTTGGCCCAACATCGGCCCCAGATTTGCTTTGATCGGGCTTTTCCAAATGTTGGGAACTTTTTTTTTTTTCTGAACGTGCCCAAAGGAAGTGTGTTCTAAAGATTTTTGGCGGGTATCTTTGGAATTCAAACGTTTTATTGATACTTCGCTTTCCCATTGGCATAGGTCTAAGGACAGAAGTTTCCGGGAAGTCGAACTCCCTACATAAGCCTATTGTTGGGAGGCATATCGTGGTCCGCAGGTGAAAAAGTACGTACCTGGTACCAGGTACTTGGTATTATATGATACTGGTAGCAGGTATATCAAGGGTATGTCAAGGCTATAGGTGCGAGGATTTTATTTTTTCAACTTGAAAGCGGCGCCCCATCGTTTCTGTTGTTGTTTTCTTCACATTAAACCGTTCTTTCTACCCGTCGACATCCAGCACAACCAGTGTCCGTGCCGATTCTTCAATCCTAGAGAGATACAAGTTCTGTGGTCACACACAAAGCTACGCCACATAGATACTACGTTGCCATGTATGCAGCAAGCACAGCAGTGGACAATGGAGTGCCATGTCATTGTACTGGATACGACAGGCACGACATACACATTCCATGACATAGAGAAACGAAACGAAACAAAGAAAAAAAAACAAAAACACAGAAGACAATTCGAAAGAGAAAAAGAAACAAGAAAAAAATATAAGAAAAAAACCATCGTGCCCCCCCCGCAGGGGATCTGGCAGACACTTGAAAAGAAAGAGCTGGAAAAAAAAGAGGAAGGTTGTCGTAGGGGCAACCTGGTGTTTGGAGGGTAACGGGTAGAAAAGATAAACCAGTGAAAGAATGAGACGGTTTCGGAGGGTTTCCCATATAATAACAAGGGATGTTTAGTACGGGGGTAAGAATGAAAAATAATAGAAGTTCCGGATGTTTGATGAAGAAAGACCAACGCAGTTCAGATACGAGCAAGCAGCGGTAGAGCGGTGTGAAGCGGGGTCGTCGGTGCAGCGAGTATCCAGGATAGATAGCTGACCGGCAAGGCCCTGCACGAGCAGAATAGAACCGGGCAAGGGACGTCAGGGAGTCGTCTAGTTGTTTTTTTCCCCCCCCCCACCCTCCCGCAACAAATTTCCACGGCGGATGGGCAAACGGAGGGTAAGGAGACACAGTGGTCGATTAGTAACGTTTTAATCCCGATCGCACGGGCCGTTTGAAACGGAATCATTACATATTGATCGTTTAGTTTTCGTGGTGGGTTCCCGATCGCACGGGCCGTTAGAAACGGATCCACTAGAAAGCACGCGTATGTGGTGGTCGATTAAGTGGTGGCATAATCCCGATCGCACGGGCCGTTAGAAACGGAATCATCACATAATCGTTCAGCAATCGTGGTGGGTTCCCGTACGAACGGGCCGTTAGAAACGGAACCACCCGAAAGCACAGGCACATAGTGGTCGATTAATTAGTAGTGGTTTAATCCCGATCGCACGGGCCGTTTGAAACGGAATCACTACACTCATAATCGTTTGGCAGTCGAGGTGGGTCCCCGGCGTGGAGGCGTCTGGGGAGGCGTTCCACTAGCGGAGCGCAACCGGTAAGGAGGTCGACCGCGTTTCGTTTGTGTGGAGGAGGGGGGAGGCGTAAGCAAGCGAAAAGGGACGAGGCGACCCCCCCCCTTTTTCTCTTCCCTCCGGCTATTTTATATAGGGGTAAGGATGGCGTACGCATGCAGGGGGGGGACGGTCCAGGGCAGCCCCCCCCCCCACCATTTCGACTTCTTCAATTAATATCAAGCATTTTTTTCGTGGAAGTGGACAACCAAAAAGGAAAAAGTAAACACCACTACATACAGCAGTTGTGGTCAAAAGAGTAAGACTAAGAACCAAGGGAAAATAACAGGCAAACCAAAGCACAAAGCATCAGTGATGTGCATAACCCGGCGTGAACCATGTAACCTACCGGTTATTACCGCAAATCAGGATTTGATGTAACCTACCGGTTATAACCGCGCTGGCCGGGGACGAAAACGTCCCATCCCCGGGGTGGTAAACAACGTATGTTGTTGGAAATATTGTTGTTTGAAAGCAGCTTGCTGGATGCTCTTCTGATGCTGTACACTTTACCAGCATCTTCGTTTGCGCTACCGCTGGTGTGACAACCGTGACCAGCGCAAGAAGGGCTGCACGGCCCTCGAGGCCCTCGGGTTCAACAGAGAGTGCTGGCCCCAGAGACCCCCAAGAGGAAGAGGAAGATGCTGAAGAGGCCATGTGTTGTGTCTGCTGTGTGTGGGGAGTCCTCGATGTGTGTGTGTGCTGCTGCTGCTGTGTGTGTTGTCAAGGGGGCTCGAGGGGGGGTGGTCCCCCAGTGAGGGGCCCCCTGGAACTGAAAAAATAACCGGGAATTTCCATGTAACCTACCGCGGAAAGTTGTAACCGGTAATAACCGGTGCCCAGGTTATGCACATCACTGCAAAGCATCCTCCAGGTAGCGGCAGCAGTTTGTGGTACGAGTAGCACAGCCAGGGTCTCCCTTCTAGTCCGCCTGGTACCTTACTACCCTGTCTGCCGCCTCCGTCCAGCGTTCGTCAACTATGCCCGGCCCCTCGGCGTCAGACAACACGAAACAAGCAAAGCAGGCTCGTCATCCACCCACGCCACACGACTCCTTCAACAAGGCTGGCTCGTGTCGGCTCCGGATTGGGTCAGGGTAGTCAGGGTTATCGGCTAGGTATGACTTAGCTTGCGGGGTGTCGAAACGAGCGCAGCGTGTTGCTATATACTAGTAATTGGTGGTAATGAGGCGCGACCTCAGCAATACCTGCAGTAGTCATATCTGCGATGCATCATGCACAACATTTATTTGATTTGTGCTGAACCAACACGAACGAACATCTACTGCTGCTGCTGCTGTACCTACTACCTATACGCCGTCGTTAGTGAATCTCATAACCGTAAATATTCTTGGCATCATATCCTGCTCTTGAAAAACACAGACAGCACAGCAGTACGGACACACCTGTAACAAATACCAGGTATTGGATTTTGTCGTGTGTATCAGGTATCCTGGTATTTCCACCTCGAAATCCGGCATAATAACTTGAAGACGAAAATATGTACTACTGCTACTGCTGTGTGACCACGGAACTGGATGTTGACGGGTGGAAAGAACAAGAGACGACAAATAGACACACACCTCATATATATATTTTCTTTTTCTGTTTTTCCAACAGCAAGTGTTTTCTGGTTGAAATTCGGCATAATTAATTTGAACACGAAAAATCTGCATCTGAAAATATTTGTCCAACAGAAGACGCTTCTTTCTCGTAGCAGGTGCCACCACTACTTGCTTGTACTGATGTACGACATCTACATACAGCAGCTGTGTTTCTCCAGCAACAAAAACAGCAGCAGCAGCAGTAGCAGTGGGACGCACGAGGCCAGGGTCAGCGTCGATGTACGCTCGGCGGCTCGGCTTGTCAATCTAACCCTTGAACCCTTTGTACACATCTACAGCAGCAGCAGTGTTTCTCCAGCAACAAAACAGCAGCAGCAGTAGCAGTAGGACACACGACGCCAGGGTCAGCGTCGCTGTACGCTCGGCTTGTCAATCTCACCCCTTGAACCCTTTGTACACGTAGTCGATTTCGTGTGCCCGAAGACGGAAAACAAATAATTCTCTCTATTTCCAGTACGAAATAATTAAATTGAAATTGGGGTCAATTATTGTCCTGTGTTGGTTTTGAACTCGAAATTCGGCATAATAATTTCAAGACGAAAAATCTGCACTCGACGTGCTCTGTCCAAGAGAGAACTTCTCGTAGAAGGTAGCAGGTGCCACCGCTACTACTGATGATGTACGACATCTACAGCAGAGCTTCTCCAGCAGCAAAACAGCAGCAGCAGTAGGACACACGAGGCCAGGTCAGCGTCGCTGTACGCTCGGCTTGTGTGTGAACCCTTTGTACATGTGTTTCCTGGTCCCGAACTCATAATTTGAAGACGAAAAATCTACAATCTGACGTGTGTCCAGCAGAGCGCATAATAATTTCAAGACGAAAAATCTGCACTCGACGTGCTCTGTCCCAAGAGAGAACTTCTCGTAGCAGGTAGCAGGTGCCACCGCTACTACTGATGATGTACGACATCTACAGCAGAGCTTCTCCAGCAGCAAAACAGCAGCAGCAGTAGGACACACCAGGCCAGGTCAGCGTCGCTGTACGCTCGGCTTGTGTGTGAACCCTTCGTACATGTGTTTCCTGGTCCCGAACTCATAATTTGAAGACGAAAAATCTACAATCTGACGTGTGTCCAGCAGAGTTCTTCTAGCAGTGCCACCACTACTACTACTGCTGTACAACAACTATTATACAGCAGATACTCTCCTGCTTCTCAGTCCCCTCATCAGCAGGAGGGTGGGCCTGCAGCATGTCTCGGGGACATGGCCCGAACGCTCGTTGCTGTGGACAGGCACAGTCTGCCTACCTACGAGTACTCGTAGAGCTAGCTGGGTTTCAAAATATAATGTGTTGTTGGTTCTGTGTTTTTTCAACATGGCCCAGCACCAACATGTGCCTACACACGTTGCCACACCTAGCTCGAGCTGCTGTGAACGACTTACCACCGCACCAGCACCAGGAGGTCTCTTTTGTGTGTGCGCGTCCACAGAGCCCGCCGGGACTGGAATTGGTGCGGTGTGCGTCGAGGGCGGTGGTCAAACGTTGCCCAAAAAAATGTTGAATCACACACACACACACACCCCACCACACACACACACACATACAGAAAAACTCAAAACAAGGCACCCCACGCTCGTATCCGAGCCGCTATGAAGAGGCTTTTTTTTTCTTGGAAAATTCCAAGAAAAAAAAGGCTCGCCCGCTTTCCAAGGAAAAAAAAGGCTCGCCCGCTTTTTGCGCGCTTCGCGCGCCTCTCATTATAAACTCGTACATCCTTCCTGGTATAGCTGGGTCCCGAAGGCGTTTATTATTACTAGTAATTGGTGGTAATGAGGCGCGACCTCAGCAATACCTGCAGTAGTCATATCTGCGATGCATCATGCACAAAACATTTATTTGATTTGTGCTGAACCAACACGAACGAACATCTACTGCTGCTGCTGCTGTACCTACTACCTATACGCCGTCGTTGGTGAATCTCATAACCGTAAATATTCTTGGCATCATATCCTGCTCTTGAAAAACACAGACAGCACAGCAGTACGGACACACCTGTAACAAATACCAGGTACTGGATTTTGTCGTGTGTATCCTGGTATTTCCACCTCGAAATCCGGCATAGTAATTTGAAGACGAAAATATGTACTACTGCTGTGTGACCACGGAACTGGCTGTCGACGGGTGGAAAGAACAAGACGACAAATAGACACACACCTGATATATATTTTTTCTTTTTCCGTTTTTCCAACAGCAAGTGTTTTCTGGTTGAAATTCGGCATAATTAATTTGAACACGAAAAATCTGCATCTGAAAATATTTGTCCAACAGAAGACGCTTCTTTCTCGTAGCAGGTGCCACCACTACTTGCTTGTACTGATGTACGACATCTACATACAGCAGCTGTGTTTCTCCAGCAACAAAAACAGCAGCATCAGCAGTAGCAGTGGGACGCACGAGGCCAGGGTCAGCGTCGATGTACGCTCGGCGGCTCGGCTCGTCAATCTAACCCTTGAACCCTTTGTACACATCTACAGCAGCAAAAGTGTTTCTCCAGCAACAAAACAGCAGCAGCAGTAGCAGTAGGACACACGACGCCAGGGTCAGCGTCGCTGTACGCTCGGCGTGTCAATCTCACCCCTTGAACCCTTTGTACACGTACTCGATTTTGTCCTGTGTTGGTTTTGAACTCGAAATTCGGCATAATAATTTCAAGACGAAAAATCTGCACTCGACGTGCTCTGTCCAAGAGAGAACTTCTCGTAGCAGGTAGCAGGTGCCACCGCTACTACTGATGATGTACGACATCTACAGCAGAGCTTCTCCAGCAGCAAAACAGCAGCAGCAGTAGGACACACGAGGCCAGGTCAGCGTCGCTGTACGCTCGGCTTGTGTGTGAACCCTTTGTACATGTGTTTCCTGGTCCCGAACTCATAATTTGAAGACGAAAAATCTACAATCTGACGTGTGTCCAGCAGAGCGCAAAATAATATCAAGACGAGAAATCTGCACTCGACGTGCTCTGTCCAAGAGAGAACTTCTCGTAGCAGGTAGCAGGTGCCACCGCTACTACAGATGATGTACGACATCTACAGCAGAGCTTCTCCAGCAGCAAAACAGCAGCAGCAGCAGGACACACGAGGCCAGGTCAGCGTCGCTGTACGCTCGGATTGTGTGTGAACCCTTCGTACATGTGTTTCCTGGTCCCGAACTCATAATTTGTAAGACGAAAAAATCTACAATCTGACGTGTGTCCAGCAGAGCTTCTTCTAGCAGTGCCACCACTACTACTACTGCTGTACAACAACTATTATACAGCAGATACTCTCCTGCTTCTCAGGCCCCTCATCAGCAGGAGGATGGGCCTGCAGCATGTCTCGGGGACATGACCCGAACGCTCGTTGCTGTGGACAGGCACAGTCTGCCTACCTACGAGTACTCGTAGAGCTAGCTGGGTTTCAAAATATAATGTGTTGTTGGTTCTGTGTTTTTTCAACATGGCCCAGCACCAACATGTGCCTACACACGTTGCCACACCTAACTCGAGCTGCTGTGAACGACTTACCACCGCACCAGCACCAGGAGGTCTGTTTTGTGTGTGCGCGTCCACAGAGCCCGCCGGGACTGGAATTGGTGCGGTGTGCGTCGAGGGCGGTGGTCAAACGTTGCCCAAAAAAATGTTGAATCACACACACATACACGCTCACCACACACACACACACACACATACAGAGAAACTCAAAACAAGGCACCCCACGCTCGTATCCGAGCCGCTATGAAGAGGCTTTTTTTTTCTTGGAAAATTCCAAGAAAAAAAAGGCTCGCCCGCTTTTAGCGCGCTTCGCGCGCCTCATTATTATAACCGTACGTCGTACCGGGTACCTGGTATATGCTCACGACCTATACCGGTAGTTAACGTTGTTGGGTCTTCAAGTTCAACCAACGCTCGCTGCAGATACACGCACGCACGTCCCGATTGTTCTGTCTCGCCGAGAGACCTCTCCAGGACGAGGCTAGGCAGGCAAGACGGGCCAGGCCCCCCATGCCGGCATCTGCCGAGGTACTGCTGCTGCTGCTGCAGCTGCTGCTGTGTATTTCGGGTGCACCAGCGGCACATAAGTAATGGGGAAGCACCCGAAATACACAGCAGCAGCAGCAGCAGCAGCACACCAGCTTCGATCAGCATCAGCATGAGCAGCAGTACGTATCACCAGGCGGCTGACCGGAAATGTAAAGACCATATTTATTTTATTATATTAATAACAAAATTATCTTTACATTTCCGGACATAGTAGGAAAGAAAAGAGCGGGAAAGGGTTCGTAAAACAGGGAAGATCTTCAGGATCCGTACCTGGAGAAAATGGCAAACACCTGAGAACACGAGCAATATAGATTTCATTTTCTCGCCTCCCTGGCTTTCTCGTCTTCCTGCCCGCTAGTATCCGGCTCAGTACCCGTGTCCAGGGATCGCGCGGTCGTGGCTTCATCCAGCGCAATTGCATTCTTGGCGACCATCACCGTCGTCGGCGGGACTGTCAGATCCCGCTTGCACACGCTCAGGTTAAAACCTTGGAAACCCTCGATATATTCATTATGAAGCTGAAGCTGCGAAAGAGCACAACAGAGGTATGCTCTAGTGTCGATGCATGCACCCTCACCGCCATGAATTCTCCTCCACCTGTGCGCAGAAGGACCCGCGCAGCTTCGCCCGAGAGATCGGGTCTACGGCCACGAGCAAGGGTGGAAGAGCAAGATCCCAGGTAGGAAGCCTAAAATTTTGTTCCTTCTTGGGCGGCGTTGCGGCGTTGCGGTGATGCACTGAGCATGGCGGCAAAGAGGTGTAAGTACATGCTGCCGGGGGGTGGTGGTGATGGTGGTTTCGCTATGGTGCAACACTACGTTGTCCCATGTCTCAACCAGATTGACATCGCCCTCCTCGTCGCAACATGGATGGGGTTGCAATCGGCTCCGTCTTGTCATAGATGGGCATCAAGGTTCCCCTTGGTCCTGGTTCACAAGTGCTGTACGTAGTCGCTCAGTGCGTTGTCCAGTGACCTGGTAATTGGAGAGAAAATGTCTGTTTGGGTCAGTGATTGGGTCATGGTTAGGGTTGGTCTGGTTGGCGTAGGGCTGGGCTTATAGGGCTATGTTTGTCTCGTACACAGCTGTGCATGTCGACCATTTCCCGGAGAAGTGTGGGTGTTCAAGCTGCCCTCGCGTGGTCTGCTGCCTATTTTTTTTTTTTTTTTTTTTTTTTTTTTTTTTTCATCACTTTTACTTTCCAGCCCACTCGTAGGAGGTTTTACCCTCGACGATCTTCTGGACAAGCCGTGGTCACAGGTGTCGTCCCTTCTCCCCCCCGGTACGTGCCTTTATTTTTGTCGCGCATAGGGTTCAGCATTCCCACTGCTCGTCGATTTTCATCGAATGTAGCCAACTCACGCTTTCGCGCTTTCCGCTTATCAATCTTTTATGCAAGAAAAAGTCCCTATCTATGAGCATGCACTCGGTGAGACTTGAACCCCTATACATTCTCGTGACTCGGGTCGCTTCTGCAAGAGTTGCTCCTTTAAGTTTGCGACGGCAGCGATAGACATGCATTCATAGCTATTTCATGAAAGACGAGCGGAACGGCCGAGAGCTGGCTGCGCATCTCTGCTCATTAGAGTTGCACCCCCGACACCCGGGCCTCAAAAATTGGAACCGGGTACCCGACCGGGTGGGAGGCGTTCCAGACGGAACCGGAACCGGGTACCCGGGGGTCCGGCGGACACGGGTACCCGGGTACCCGGGTACCCGGGTTACCAGACACTATTTTGCTCCCATTTTAGGTTTTGAGCGGGACATCGGTACCCGAGTACCCGGGTACCCGGGTATCCGGGTACCCGGGTTACCATACACTATTTACTCCCCCTTTATTAGCCTGTGAGCAGCAGCGTGGTAAGGCTGTGGGAGGGCAAGACTTCATTTCGTCTCTCTCGATGAACCATGCTGCAAAAATATGGCAGAAGGCACGTGGGATATTCTGTGTGGGATCGAGTGGAGAGGTGGGGAGAGGGGAGCTGAAGTAGAAGCGATCAATCATCGGTGCCATTTTCCTTCCACCCTTATCATTATTTCGCTGGTCAAGTCATCGGGAAATCCTTCGAATATATATTATTAATAGCTTTTTAGCTTGCATCAATTAAACCATGTGACAACAACCCACATTCAGAAACAAATAAAAATAATAAAGGAGCGTCGTTATTATTGACTGTTTTTTTTTGTGCTGTATACTCGTTTCGCGGAAGGTTCACGCGAGCGCGCAAAAAATGCGGTGGGTCCTATATCGCCTGGTATCGTGTTTCACGAGGTTGCAACGTACGTCCATGTGATCGAATGGTCTAAAACCAGCGGCGCGCGCGCTGGCAGTCGGCTTGATCGTGCAGCTAGGGTTGCTCCGCTTCCTAGAGAGGCAACCGTACCCCGCCGTACCTCGCGAGCGTAGCTAAAATCAACTTAGTTAACTATAGCAGAGCGACCAATCCCTCCGCGACCGACAGGGGCGAGAGACGAGAGTCTATGGGCACAGCAGTGTATATATAAATCAACCCATACCCCAGTCTTGAGGGCTCCGTATACCACAACTGACGGGTACCCGGGTACCCGGGTACCCGGGGTGCAAACACCCGCGGTTCCGTGAGTTGGACCGGGACGATTCCGGTTCCGACGGTTCCGGGTACCCGCCACCGGGTACCCGGTTCTCAGTCAGACGGGGTGCAACTCTACTGCTCATCAGCTCGGTGCACAGAGAGCGTTGATTTTCCGTACATTAATCATACAGGTACCTGGTACGTACGTACCAGTACCTACGTCTGCGTGGGCATGCAGTGTGCACACTAAAACTCTGTACCAGATACCTGGTAAGCGAGATTGTGGCGGCACTACGATACTGCTGCCGTGCAGGGCATGCCTGGGACATGGCGTGGACACGATAATCGTCACAACGAGCCTTCGTTCCGTCGGAGCCACCTGTCGGTTGATATGTCACTTCCGTATTCTACAACAACAGTACGAGTGATGGAACATTTCGTAGAACTGTATCTACTCTGTCATCGGTATACCAGGTATAGCATAAAAACGCCACCGATGGGCGTTGAAACATCCACACTATCACAGGTCGCAGATCGCCGGTCCTAACCGTAACAGCAGCAGCAGCAGCAGCAGCAGCAGCAGCAGCAGCAGCAGCAGCAGCAGCAGCAGCATCATCATCATCATCAGCAGCAGCGCGCACCCGCACCAATAAGGCTCGACATGCGGACTGCCTCTCCCGCTCCGCCTTGCTCTCCGGAACCTTTTCGCGAGAAGGGACACTAAACGGCCACGTATACATCACGTGTTGTATCCCCGATACTTCTGTACAAGCTGATTCCTACCTCCCGGCGTTTTTGTTTTTGCTCATCCCATCTACTGTCTTCGCCCTTCTTTTCCTTCTCCCTCGCTATAATATTAATAGCCGTACTGTAACTCAGATCCGAGGGCACAAAGCAGGCGATTCTCTCCCCCCTCCCCAGCACGGCACGTGCCTTGTTTTTTTAATGCAATGCCAATACAGCACCTTAATCCCTCGTCGACTTGCACCGAAACTTTGCATACACACGACAGACGCTTTCTGCTGTCGATTGGGCTCAAAACAAATAACCCCACAACATGGCAAGCAGGGTTCGAAACAGTGACCTTCGACCATATTATATTAGTAGTTTCGAGGCTGATCACTAGACCATCGGGGCGACAGGCTATAACTTGACCGCGGGTCGCGGGTCTTCCCCAGTGGCAGAGAGGACCGGGATTTGTTTCCCTCTTGTCACAAAGAAAAATCGCCTTCGCGCCTTCGAAATCCGAGAGAGTTTTCTTTTCCACGGGATGGGGACGGAGATCTCTAACTTGAAGGACTTCGAGCGTTCGTACAAGCACTGGTCCGCAGCAGTACTGTAGTAGTTTCGCATGAAAACCCGTCGGCGCTTGCTGCAGCTGCCTCCCCGAAAACCTTGCACACGTCGGACAGATCAGATAGATCATGATCTACGTAGATAATCTAGATCTTAACCGACCGTTTTGAGATGTTGAGCAGGATCTGTGCAGTACAGATCAATCCCAGAAAACTTGTGCTACTGTTTGTAGATCAGGCAGGTTATTTGGCTCCCCACCCGGCAACATGAAGTACTGTAGACAGGGAGTATCTGCCCTGAAATGTCTAAATCATCAAATATTTGGGAATCGATTATCTGTACATGATCTGTACATGATCTGTGCATGATATGTGCATGATATGTGCATGATATGTGCATGATCTGTACATGATCTGTCCGAGGTGTGAAACCTTAACCTTACCATTGTCTATTGTTATCAGCCGACCGCGTTGATCCATACGCACGCACAGCAAGTTACGATACGAGCAAACAAGCATGTGGTGTTTTTAACGTAGCCACGTACGCGTAGGTCATTTTTCCTGCACCGCACCCCTTGACAAGTAACGATCGGGTGTGGTTGACGTACACTTAGCCGCAAGCTGCGGCCACGCGGTCAAAGGAGGCACACACTGGTCAAAGACGGCCGCTAACTACCGCAAACACCCTTGAATTCGCACAGGAAGGGATGCGATCGTTTTTGAGCGCTGTCGATAGTTCTCAAGACAACGGTAGGGGTGCTTTGAAGTCGAATACCAGTAATTAATTTTCGGAAGGCTCTATCTCGATCGGATCTTTCCGAAAACACGCCCCTTGTTCGGTATCGGCAAACCTTCCCCGTTCTGGAAAGAAAAAAACGAATACTGAAAAACGACCTCACCCTCTGTGTGCGAGGAAAAAGTCAGTCACGCCTGAGACGACCAGAGTCGTTCCCGCCTGAAACGAACCCACTCTAATTTTAAGTAGTGAGGGCGTATCGTAGGATCAAAAATGAGCGTAGCAGGTAGGTACCTTGGCAAATCAGAGGGCCGATCAGGAGCCTTGCCGAAACCGTTTCACCTTTTATCTCTTTTCTTGCCCCAAGCAAACCTGTACATACCATCCTATGTATAACCTCTGGTAGGTTGACCTTTGGTTTGGCGGCTGCTCACTCGAAGCAGTTATTGAATACCCCCTTGGCCATTGATCCGTTCACGCTTTGGGGACAAACGACTTGAACTAAGAGTAGGGGGAAAATTTGCAGCGGATTTAAGGGTGAATAAAACCCTTCTGAGATTCAGAGGGAAATAAATGACGACATAAAACATAACGATCTATCATACAGCATCAGCCGCAAATGGAGTGCAATGCGTAAGAGCTGCGAGTCGGCAAGACTTCACGACTAGTGTAACTAAGTCGGTAATCTGGTGCCGTTAGCCAAGTTGATGGCTAGCCGACTTGCGTACTTGAGTCAGGCGAACGAAGCTGGCCAAATTAGCCCTCCCGGCCGAGCCCCCCCCCCCCCCCCGCTCCAAACAGGAAAAAGGTATCCCGCATTCAGCAATTCTTCCTACAAGTATAGAAACCCAATGAGTCGGATAGTCGGTATCTCCGAGAACCAACTATTAATAACTATTCGTCCGACTTATAATTCAGTTGGTGACTTAATGCGGACTCACAGCTGTAGTCATGCGGACTGCTGGGTGAGGGGGATGCTCCTTGTAAACGTCGGAGTATAATGCAAGGATTCTTACGGTACGCGCGTAGGCAAGAACCATCATGGTGCTGTGCGTCCGCACTATGATCTTGACCGCGCATTTCGCACTTCTCGTTTGTATATACCAGAAAGATCTATATATAACATAGATATATACCAGGTAGATATAACCCCCATTCGGGACGCGTGCTACGATAGAGGTAGCGCTTTTTGGAGGGCTTTCCGAACCGGGGATAGGCCCCTATGGTCCCCGGGTGCGGCGGGACTGGGGACTCCCCCCGAGGGGTAACTCCCACCGCGCGCGACGCGGCCCCTCATTGGCCGAGCGCGGGCGGGTGGGCCCCCTCGGCCAATGGACTTCGGGCTCGGAAAACGCAGGGGTGGGACGTATATGCCTACTATATCATCTATATGTCCCCCATTTGGGACGTGTGCTACTGATAGAGGTCGCGCTCTTGGGCCAAAATATTGCGGACCGACCGGGTTTCTTAACCCAATATCGTTGGAACACCAAGAGCGTTTTTGCAACATTTTTCGTGATCCACCTACGTAGGCTTTGGGACTGCCCATTATTTAAGTATACAGGGGTCACACCTTGATAGTTTTTTTTCGAAATCCGTTTTTTGGGTAGAAGGTATGCAGCTCATCGAGCGAGGAGCCTCAGAAAAAAACGGTGCTTCCTCTACCGTAGCCTGTTTATAGTGCCGGTCCCTGAATACAGTGCCGGTATCTATGTGCCAGCCAATAATACCGGCACTATGTATAGCCGCAACCGGCACTATAGCGGTAATCCCATCTGTGCCGAGCGATTTCACAGGCACTGCTGTATGGGGCAACCGGCACTATGTATAGAGAGGGACCGCCGGCCGGGAATATAACGTCCTGTTTGGCATCTATTTACGGGGGACCCCGGTGGCTTGGTAGGTGGTCCGCGAGCCTGTCAAGATCAATTTCGTGAGTTCGAGTCTCACCGAGTGCATGCTCATAGGGACTTTTTCTTGCATAAAATGATTAGCGGAAAGCGCGAGAGCGTGAGTTAGCTGTACATTCGATGAAAATCGACGAGCAGTGGGAATGCTGAACCCTATGCGCGATAAAAAATAAAGGCACGTACCGGGGGGGAGAAGGGACGACACCTGTGACCACGGCTTGTCCAGAAGATCGTCGAGGGTAAAACCTCCTACGAGTGGGCTGGAAAGTAAAAGTGATGATGAAAGAAAAAAAAAAAAAATAGTAAATAGGACCTACGGTACGCACAAAAAACTATCTATTTCACTATTTTTACTATTAATAACAAGTTTTGGAGTAAATAGGACCAAATATTGTTGGTAAAAATAATGAAATTATATAGTTTTTTGTGCGTACCGTAGGTCCTATTTACTATGGTCCCCCGTAAGATAGTACTTGATGGATGTAAAGGTGATTCTATTCACGTCCATAGAGTGATGACATCATGCACAAAAGATGCCTCAGCTGTAAGGGCCTGTATTAACGAGACACGTTTTTTTATTTTGTAATTGAATACCTGGTAGAAAAAAAAAAAAAAAATGCATTTTGATTTTGGTTTGAATATAATTTGGTGAAAACAAATCCTAAGATCGAGGATTTCGTCGAAAATCTTGTTTTTGCAGCTGCCCGTGATGACTTCGATTTTGCCAGCGTGCTCTATACCCGGTATGGGTTTTATCGCCGCATGTAGGGGTCCTATTAGAGGGCTGGGATAACGCATGCATGGTAAAGCGCCCACGAGGCAGTTTGCATGGTACACCCAGTGCTCTTTCTGAAAGTGGGGCCACGCCAGCAAAAACAAAACAAATAAAAAATATTTTCGACGCCTCATAGAATGGCTCCTATCAATAGCAGAGGATGCAGCTCGTACATACCCTTTTCGTGCGACTCGCCCAACACCTCACGTTTCGCTTCGCGCTTGGCGCGAGCAGTGTCTTCTGCCTGGTCGGTGAAACCCGGCATTGTAGGGATTCGAGGGTCTACGGCCATATCCGGAGACGACCATGCATGACATGAGTGCTGTACACACCCTCCCCCGTGTGGCACAGGTGGCCTACCGCAGTCCGGGATGGCAGAGATAGAGCGCCAACTGGATTCCGGGATAGGGGCGACTCTCCAGCAGCACCGACAGAAGCTGCGAGCGAGGGACGGTCGCGCCGGCGGCGCTCGTCCCCGTCCGCGCGGTTCGCTCATAACCTCAGGGTCTGGGCACTGGGCGGGCCCTGCCTCGGCGTGGTGCTCTTGCTGGGCGGCCGACCGACCGCTCTCGTCGCGGCCTTCGGCGTGATGGCCTGCTATTGCTTCGACCTTGCCGACAATGCGGTGAGCATTTGCTTTTTTTTCTTCTTGCGGCTTGAGTGAGCGTGTCGACTTTTGCAGGAGTGATTTCGTTTTTTTTTTTTTTTCATTTTTTTTTTTTCCTTGCGGAGGAGCGAGCGTTTTTCTTCTTCAAGACGGTTTTGCCCGTTTTTTCGGAGCGTTTTTTGCGGGTTTGCGTTGCTGTTCGTTTTTTCGGAGCGAGCGTTGCCGGCAATCGTACAACGAACGATCCGCAACTACCACCACCACCACCCTACTGTTTTTTCTATGTAGTGTGGTCCCATAGAATTCAACTGTTTGCTGGTATTGCCTTTAGCACCACCGCCGCCACCACCACCACCACCACCACCGCAACGATCACCAGCATCACTCTCAAGCATCACTACCACCGCTACCACTATCATCATCGCCACCACTCTCATTGTCATGTTAATACTGTTTGTCTAGTGTAGTCATGCACGATCCAACGCTTTGCTCTGCTTTCTCGCCTCCCATCACGACCACCCTTCTCCCTCCGCAGGACCACCCGCGACCACCAGCACCACCATCAAACTGTATATTCGGTACCTCGTAGCGTCGCTTGCTGATCCAACGCTTCGGTTTCTTTGGTCTTGGCACCGCGATCATTTGCATCGCAACCACCCCCCTCCCTTCCCACCACCACCCACCCACGACCACCACGACCACCACTACGACCATCATCACCATCACCACTGCTTGTATAAAACAGTACCTACAGTACTCGTAGCACAGGCTGGTTCAAGCATACCGCCCCAAAGAGTCCAATGTCCACGCCGTTTTCGTGAGATATCCCCTACAGTTTGGCACGCAGGTACGTTCTCTGAGCCCCTGCCAATCCGTTAACGTTTTTTTTTTTTTTTCCCCCCCACACAGATATTTCGGGTTTTGTTTTTTTGTTGGGTCTTCAGGAATCCCAAATTTCGGCGACGAAAAAACAAAACAAATGTTTTGTCAATGGTTCGGCAGGGGCGTATAGAACACGCGTGCAGACGCTCAGGGTTTTGGCGTAGGTATTTGGACCTTTGTGCTGTAAACGAGCAAATATCGCCTAGAAATCCCTTAGTATCAGTATATATATAATCGATTGTGAGCGTTAAATATGACTCCACACAAGTATTGATCGTACGCAGTCAGATCTTCGAACATTTCCGTGAAACTCTGTACAGACATGCCTCGGACCACCTGTAAGCGGCTCGTTCATCAAAACTAATTTGAAAAAGTACATGTAATTTACGGGGACGCGTTATTGACCTCTTTGAAGGCCTGCGATTGGTCGGGTCAAATTTTAGGCGGTACATAAGCGCCAGTCCTACGTGCCTGAAACAAAAAGAACTGGACGTGTCACCCTCTTGCGCTGTTCATGGTGTGCAGTCCGATACCAAATATATTACATTTGAGTTACTATATATAGCGTGCGGCATTTGTGGCTGATGAAATTTGGGCCGATATGCTTGAACCAGCTCGTGCATCACATATATATATATATATGATCCAAAGCTTTTCGCACCACCACCACCCCCCCCCCCCCCCCCCTGCTCCGCCCTATACCGCTGCTCCGCCCTATCGGTATATATTATATATTGGCTGGGTTGGCGTCGGTTGGCCACGACACTGTAAAACACGCCTCTCACTGCGTGAGCTAGACAACCAGGGTACCGATTTTTTTTCGATTTTTTTGGCGGTGGGTCACAGCTGGTGATGGAGTTAGATCATTTGTGCGGGGTGGAGAACCTTTACTCCGCACAAGGCGAATGATCGTATCACGTAGTGTGTATATGGTAAAGCATCCACGACATAGTGACCCCATTGCTGTCTCTTGGAAGCAGCCACGCCGGAAATCAAATTTTAACTCATTGAAACTGTCATCCTTATGCGAGTCCGCCTCACAAGCGGTTCTCTGTAGGATGCAGCTCACCCTTCAAGCGACTCACCGGACACCTGACGGCGCTTCGCGCTTGGTGCAAGCAATGTCTGCCTGGCCGGTGAAAACCCGACGTGCTACGCCCCGGCATTGTAGGGATGCGAGGGTCTATGATCATACGGCTACGGCCATGCATGATATCGAGCACACCTCTCTTATCGAGTACACCCCTCCCCTCCTGCAAAACGTTTCTATGTAATATATGGAAACAACGTAATGAGCGCCCAAATGTTGGAGATGTCTCTGCTAAAAGTAGGAACGGTGCTCCGTCTCTAAAAGGATGCGTGGTCAACGATCAAATGACTTAAGGCGAACAACAAATGAGTACCCTCCTCCCCCCCCCCCCCCCCCCCCGCCCGCGCGCCCCACTACCACATCCATCCCGAATCAGTACATAGACATGGTTGCATGTGATCCATGTGGTCCAATCCGTTTGCCCCTTCTTATTATTGTCGTTGTTCTCCTTTCGTGCCCGTGATGAAGGAGGGAGCGCTGATCTCCGTTTGGGGCGCCGTCCTCACCGGGGCCGGGGCCTTGGCCTGGACCGCCTCGGGGCTGGGGTTGGTGCGTGTGCTCAACATCGAGGTGTTCGTAGCCCTGGTGGGGGTGTGGGCGACGCTCCAGTTCAGGTTCATCTACCGAGACGATCAGGACGTCGCTCGCCTCCTGGAGAGGTATGTATCTTGACTGCTACACGTATATGGCATGGCATTCCTATCATTAATAGTAGTGCTCGTCGATGCTCATCATCGTTATTTTTTTTTTTCTTCTTAAATGTTTTTTTTTTTTTTTTTTTTTTTTTTTTTTTTAAATTTGTACGATTACCGTCAGCTGATTTGCCAACTCGGGCTCTCCCGCTTGCTGCGAAAATCTTTCCTACAGTAGTTAGTGCTCGTCGATGTTTATCGTCGGTTTTTTTTTTTTTTCTCAATGCCTTTTTTATAAAAAAATGTAAAAATACCGCCAGCTGTTTTCCCAACTCGGGCTCTCTCGCTTTCTATCCGCGAAATCCTTTTCGAACGAGGACCTACGAAAAACCCGGCTCGCGTTTTTTCGCCCGCGCTTTCTATCTGCGAAATCCTTTTCGAACGAGAACCTACGAAAAACCCGGCTCGCGTTTTTTCGCCCACGCTACTACGATATCGGCCGGCGGGCGGCAGCAACAAAACGGTTATGAGGTTCCTCGGTTTGGAGAGAAGCTCCGCACCTCTCTCACGCTGACAACATGTTTTTTTTTTTTTTTGATGTTTTAGTGGGCTACAATATATAGACGCTTCTAGGGGAAACCGCTGCCTTGGGGACAAACTTCTTGGAACTTGAGTGGTTTGTCTCCCAAACAAAACCGCGGTTTCTGCCATAGAAGGACCATATATGGGCGGCTACACAACAAACCCCTTTGACTGCAGCAAAAGAAGAGCGTTGAGCTCACAAAGGGGCGGGGGCGCGATCGTTTTTAGTTTAGCGCTCGGTTTTTTTTGTGTTCGCATCTCGAAAACGGTGAGTAAACGGTGCCAACAGCGAAGGAAAAAGTCGACCGTACCCGGCATCTATTTTCGTCGGAAAAGGGCTGTCGACCTGTGATCATTCTCCGAAAACACCTTTTCGTGTATACACGCACGTACCTGGTAGCTTTTTTTTTTCCCTCTCTCTCTCTCTTTTCGTCTCTTTTTTGTTTTTTTTCATTGTTATCGGGCGCACAGAAGTTGACGGCAGCTGTCATACGAGTATTCTGCCGCGCGTGGTTTACCTATTACGGGGAGCCATAGTAAAGAGGACCTAATATTGTTAGTAAAAATAAGGAAATATATAGGTTTTTGTGTGTACCGTAGGTCCTATTTACTATGGCTCCCCGTAATAGGAACCCCAAAAAAGAGGAAGAGGTGCCGTGTACCTGGTGTGTGCTAAATACAACAATTTTGTGCTTTTTTTAATGTCTGTCCGGCAGATTCCTGTTCGCGTGCCTCCCTCTCCCGGCGGCCGCCATTATCACCTGGACAGGCGTTGCCCTCGGGGGAGCAGCTTACATGGCCCCGTGTCTCGCCCTCACGCTGTACGCCGCCGTGGGTCTGTACGCCGTCCCGCTTCGATCGGGTCTCGGGGGCGGAGGAGCGTCGGGGGTGAGCGAAGCCGCGAAGCCGCTTTTGTGTTTTTCTGGACTGTTGAGCCCTTTCACACCTCTCACAGATAGATCACCTACCTAGATAGATCGTCTACCTAGATAGATCATCTACCTAGATAAATCATCAACAGATGGATCATGTACAGATATACCATCTACAGTTGGATCATCTACAGATGGACCGTCTACAGATTGATCATCTACAGATATATCTTAACCTGCCGCTTTGAGATGCTGTGTGGGATCGGATCATCTACAGATAGGTCATCATCTAGATCTCAACCTGCTGCTTTGAGATGCTGTGTGGGATCTGTAGAGTGCAGATCAAACGCAGGAGATTTATCCTACTGCCGTACAGAAAGCCATGGAGCTGCGTTAGATCGTACCGACCAGGAACATGTCTACTTATATCTCTGCCTTGGAGCACGTAGATGATCAAATAGGAAATTACCTGCTGTCGATTATCTGAACGAATGATGATCTGAATGATCCGTCGATTGTCTGCCCGACACGTGAGCCTTTGTATCCGCAACTGCTGTTATGGTGGGCTTTGTGTCTCTGCATTCAAAGCATGCCCCCCCCCCCCCCCCCCCCCCCCCCCCCCCCCCCCCCCCCCCCGCTCCGTCTCGAATGAGATGCGTGGTCAAAGGTCAAATTACTAAGGCAAGCCACAAATGAGTACCCCCACCCCCCACCCCCCTCCTGCCGCCCAATTGAACTCCGTATCTTCTCCAACCTCGACTACTACTGCTACTGCTACTACTGCTGTGCTCCCCAGGTTCACGGAGATTCTTCTCGGGCGGCACCGGCGCTCTGCGCGTGCATGCTGCTCCTGCCGGCGCTAGCACAGGTGCTTACATCGGTGTTTCTACGGTAGATGCGGTGCGGTTGGGCAGTGGTCAGTGGACACAACCCTTTTTGTGTCACAGTCCCGTTTTGGGGACAAACTGCTTACAATTTGATTGGTTGAGGCACGGAATGGAGTGCCGAAAAACAAAAACAAAGTAAAATACACGTATACCTGGCAGTAAAACGAGCGGCGGTTTTGTTTCTCGACATGTGGGTACGTACTTGAACGCGGGTACCCTGGAAAATAGAAATGTAATTGTTTGTCTTCCATTTTTTTCGGGGGTGTGCCTCTTGGCAAGCCATTGCTTAAGGCTGCAAAACAACCCTGTTGGTGGTTTAGTTCCGCGTACTGTCGAGTTGGATCATGACCATTTTTCTTTTGTAGTAGGAAGGTTCAAGAGTTGGAGTATCTTTGCACCATGAGTTGGACTATCTTTGCGTTAGAGTTGGATGGTGTTCCCTTTTTTTTTTAGCAGTAAATGGGTTCAGGAGTTGGATCATTTTTGCGTTTATACAGAGAGAGAGAAGCCGGTCGCGCCGGTGGTCCACAGCAGTAGTGTTACTCACGAATGCTTCGAAGAATTGTTACCGGAGTTCGAATCACGCGTTGGCCGGACGTTTTTTTTTTAACTTTATTCGCAAAAATAGAGAATACATAAATAAATAATGAACGGAATCAACTGCTGAGAGCGCGTACGCAGTAGTCGTAGCGTGGGTAGTCGCAATACCGATGCTAAGTGTTAATAGTCGACGAGGGAAGAGAGGGCCTTAATGAGGTCTTGTTGCGATAAAAATGCCTGCCAAGGCAAGAATCGTAGTGGGGAGGACGGAGAACAGCCTGCTTGGTCGAGGCACTCTACGATAGAGTTTCACCCTAAAATTTCTGAGGCTCCTCACTTGACCTTAAGGAGCTCCGCACCTCACCCGAAAACTGACTTGAGCAAGAATGAAATTGCACCCCGATGAATAGTCCCATGCTCCAATTATACAAGGCGGTCATTTTTCGAAACAAGATTGGCATTGCGACGATTTTGGGTTAAGAAGCCCCGTTATTCTGAAAAACATTTTGGCGGAAATGTGCTATTACGGGGGACCATAGTAAATAGGACCAAATAATGTCAGTAAAAGTAGGTAAATATATAGGTTTTTTGTGTGTACCATAGATCCTATTAACTATGGACCCCACGTAATACCTCTATCGTAGAACGCGTCGCTTTGTGACCGCGGATCTGAGTAAAGACCAGGAAGGAGAGATTAAAAAAAAAAAGGACGAAGATATTAAACAGGATGGGAAATAAAATAGATGGAATTTTGGTCATGTTTTCGTAGTGCGTAAAAAAAAGGGTTTGAAGTTGGGTTTTGATATTTTTTCATGCTGTAGTCGTTAAAAGGGTTTAGGGTTTGAACCATTTTTCCATTATTTTCGAGAGTTAACATTTCTTGCCCCCGTAACCCCCCCCCCCCCCCCCCCCCCCCCCTGGACCTTTTTCGCAGCAGTGGGAGGGTTAAGATGTGGAAAATGTGTGTATTATTGAAATGCGCAACTTTTTTTATACCACCCCCAACTATTGTGTTAACCCCTTTAGAACCGCAGTCCCGTTTTGGGGACACTACCACTCAAATTCTAAGTAGTTTGTCCTCAGAACGAGACTGCAGTCCTGAAAGAGTTGACCCATTATCGTTGGAATCCGATCATTTATAAAATAATGGTAGATGGCTTTAATTTTCGTGGTTTACCTATTATGGGGGACCATAGTAAATAGGACCCAATATTGTTTAGTAAAAATGGGGAAATATGTAGGTTTTTGTGTGTACCATAGGTCCTAAGTACTATGGTCCTCCGTGATAGGCGAATATGGGATTTTCCTCGCCGGGTTGCGCTTTTTTGGGTGAGGTGTTGAGCCCCTACACTATAATCAAGTGAGTAGCCGCTACCCCTACAAGGCAAACACGCCTCCAAAAATCCAACCCCAACCTCCATCCTCCCCTCTGCCTTCAACCCACCCCCCCCCTCCCCTCTGCCCTCAACCCACCCACCCCGCCTCCACCACACCAGGAAAAAAAAACTACAGTAATTCGGTGTTGTTTCCCATATGCAAGAAAGTCAAGAAACTCCGCCTCACAAGCGGTTCTTCGCGAGATGCAGCTCATATTCCATGCGACTCGCCCCAACACCTCACGTTTCGGTTCGCTCTTTGTGGTGCAAAAGCGATGTCCTGGCTTGGTCGGTGAAAACCCGACGTTGCTCCGTCCAGGCATTGTGGAGATGCGAGGGGCTATGGTCATACGACTACGGCCATGCATGATATCGAGTACACCAACCCCCCCCCCCACCCCCCCCCCCCCCCCCCCCCCCCCCCCCCCCCCCCCAACCCCGGTTCCCCCCCCCCACCCCCCCCCCCCCCCCCCCCCCCCCCCCCCCCCGCGTCCGTGGGTGCCCCCCCCCCCCCCCCCCCCCCCCCCCCCCCCCCCCCCCCACCCCCCCCCCCCCCCCCCCCCCCCCCCCCCCCCCCCCCCCCCCCCCCCCCCCCCCCCCCCCCCCCCCCCCCCTCCCCCCCCCCGCCACCCCCCCCCCCCCCGCTCCCCCCCCCCCCCCACCACCCCCCCACCCCACCCCCCCCCCCCCCCCCCCCCCCCCCCCGCCCCCCCCCCCCCCCCCCATCCCCCCCCCCCAACCCCCCCCCCCCCCCCCCCCCCCCCCCGGCCCCCCCCCCCCCCCCCCCCCCCCCGCCCCCCCCCCCCCCCCCCCCCCACTCCCCTCCCCCCCCCCCCCCCCCCCCCACCTCCCCCCCACCCCCCCCCCCCCCCCCCCCCCCACCCCCCCCCCCCCCCCCCCCCCCCCCCCCCCCCCCCCCCCCCCCCCACAAATGTAGAGGGAAACGGCGGACACAGGTGGACGAAAATGGTGTATACGGCTATCGTAGGACTGGGACAGAGCGCGTCCGTGGGTGCCTTGGCGGGGTACCGTTGATCCACCCCCAACTGCACGCCGCAAACTCGTTGCGAAACCCCTTGCCCTTTCAACCGACTGCCGACTGCTTGGACTACCTTTTATTGTTACTGTCGTTTTTTTTTTCGCAGTGTAGCACAAGGGTTTACGATTGGACAGTCTTCGTAGTATTAAAAGGGTTAATGAACTCCCCCCCCCCCCCCCCCCCCCCCCTTCTCACACTGGGCACGCCACATACTTGTTGCGGTGACTGTTGCCCCTTTCTACCGACCGACGGACCCTCTGACCGACCAACCCACCGACCGAAGGACCACCACGGATCCACTGATCTACCGACCGACATACCATTTATCTGGTCTACCGATCGACCACTGATCTAATCTAC
The DNA here is from genome assembly GCA_031763025.1 of Macrocystis pyrifera. Taxonomy (NCBI): domain Eukaryota; class Phaeophyceae; order Laminariales; family Laminariaceae; genus Macrocystis; species Macrocystis pyrifera. The sequence continues at coordinate 10,824,826 of JASSKH010000023.1, forward strand.
GGACCGACCGACCACTGATACACTGATCTACCGACCAACAGACCATTGATATGATCTACAGACCGACCACTGATATGATCTACCGACGGACCGACCACTGATCCGCTGATCTACCGACCGACCGACCGACCAACCATTAATCGACTAACCAACGATTGATCTACCGTTTTTGTTGTTTCGCGTCAGGTGGTCGTTGACCGGCGGTTGCTGCTTGGTGCGGGGGCGACGGCGAGGCACCAGTCTGTCCTGCACACTTTGTTTGCTGCAGCCTTGCCCTGGCCTTTGCTTTTGTCGCTTCGGCCCAGGGGGGTGCTATGGTGGGCGGCGCCGCAGCTCCGGCATCGATTGGACAAGGTCAGGCTCGGGCGAGTAAATGCCCCCCATCGCCGACGTTTCCTCTCTCTAGCTTGCACGTACGGGCCAACGGTCGTGCTTGTGCTGAGTTCTGCGCGTGGTTCTTTGTTCTGTTTGTTTGTTCGTTGTGTCGCTTGTTTTGTGTGTTTGTTTGTTTGCTGTCTCGTTTGACTGCTTGTTTGATTGTTCGTCTGTTTGCCTGTTAACTTGTGTGTGTGTTTTTGCCTGTTGGTTTGTTTGTGTTGTTCGTCCCTGTGCTTGTTCGCTTGGATGATTGGCGGTAGCCCTGGTTGCTTGTTTCGGCCGGTTTGCTGGTTGCTTTTCATCCTTGAGATCCATACCTGCATGCAACAACTCCCCCCCGCTCCCCCGCGCCCCTGCCCCCTCCGCCCCCCACCCAGATCCTCTCTGTGGGAGGTCCCGTTTCCCTCCTAGTCTTGTGCGAGACGTCCAAGTCCCTGGTGCTGCTGCCCACGTTCCGCCCTTTCCTCCACTCGGCACCCCCTTCCCCCTTCGATTCGCTGTTGGCATCTGCGGCCCTGTACTTCCTGGTGCTAGCGTGGCTCGTGCAGGGGTCGTGGGCGAGGCGGGGAACGTACGCCTCGCGTGCTCTGACGGTCGCTTCTGTCAGGTGAGGGCAGGGAGGGGGACTGGGGGGGGGGGGGGGGGGGGGGGTACTCGATATCATGCATGGCCGTGGTCGTATGACCTTAGACCCTCGCGTCCTTACAATGCCGGGACGGAGCGCGTCGGGTTTTCGCCGACCAGGCAGACACGGCTTGCGCCAAGCACGAAGGGCCGTGGGGTGTTCGGCGAGTCGCGTAAAGGGTGAGATGCTGCATGCATCCTACGAAGAGCCGCTTGTGAGGCGGACTTGCATATATGGTTTCTCGGGCTGAATGAGGTAAATTCAATTTCCGGTGTGTGGCCACTTGCAGAGGCAGCAAAGGGAGTACTACGGCATGCAACTGCCTCTTGGATGCCTTAGCAGAGGCACTACCAGGTACGTCATACGAGCATTCCTCTTGTGCGGAGCTGGGGGCGGGGGGGGAGTGAGTGCCGGTCTGGGGGTGTGCTACAGCGGCGGGGAGCCGAGGAAGAACGGAGGATTGGTGAATCGCCGTGAAGCCCCCGTGTTGGGGGGTGGGGGGGGCGGGGTGATGAAGCGGAGGGGAGCCGAGGAGGAAAGGAGGAGCGCCCACGCTGTCGCCGGGCTAGTGTCGGGGTGTCCGCTCTGTGCCGACGATGGTTATGCGTCGAACAGGGGGGGGGGGGGGGGGGGGGGGGGGGGTATGGTCGATATCAGAAGGGTATGCGTCCGAACCGCGATGTGAGGAGCTGTGCCACCCTCTCCCAAAAAACATGCGCATTGTGTGGCGATAGTCGTACTGCTGCACCCTCTCCCTATTTCGGGGGGCGTACTCATTTGTTGCTTGCCTTAGTTATTCGACCATTGACCACGCACCCCTTGCGATACGGAGCAGGGGGGTGGTGGGGGGGGGGGGGGGGGGGGGGCGGGCTTGGTATTCAGAACCGACGATAGACCGAAGTGTCATGCATCATGCATCCCCCTGTGGTGGTCGCACGCCATGTTGTTTTTTTTTCCAAAACCTATTTTTCCATCCCACTCATTGTCTTCGCCCCCCTTTTTTTGCTCTCTTGTTCTTGTCAATAGTCGAAAGGAAATCACATCCGGGATCACAAAGCAGGCTCTTCTCCCTCTCCCCGCTACCGTTCTCGCCTTCCATATTTATACCTGGTACCATATTTTGGTTGTGATTACTGCTGCTCGTTCCTCGCGTCTTATGCCGCCTTTTGGTAAGTAGCATCGTGCTCGTTTTTTGTGGTTTGGTCGCGATTAAGGGTAGAGGGGAAACGCTTGCCCCCCCCCCCCCCCTGACTTCATCCGTCGCGCACAGGTGCCTGGGGATGCTGCTCGGTGTGGACCAGATGGTGATGCCGTTGTTCGACCTTTCGGCTCTGGCCCTGTCGATGCTTGTCTTCTCGGGGCGGCGAGACCTCCGGGCTTACATGGCGAGTGCGGTGCTTGCCTGCCGGGGTTTTTGTGTTCCGCCAACCTCAAACGTGGAAAACGAAACAAAAAACGAAAACAAAGGATAATCTGGAGTGTTTTTGTTTTTGTAGAGCGGTATGGAATACTATCATAATGCACTACTAAACACCGATTTTGTTGTTTTTGAAACCAAGGATAATCTGGATTTTTTTTTTTGTGGGGCGGTATTGAATGCTAATGCACTACAAATTACCTATTTTTTGTCTTTTTTTTGCTTGCTTCTGACCCAAACGGATGCCACGAAATTGACGTATTTTGCGTAGACCGTGCCAGGTATACCAGTATATAATATAAATATCACACCAGGGTGATAAGATAACTCACGTCTGTGGACGAATTTCGAAGCTGATTTTCTCGGTAATGGGGAAGATGTGAACGCCGAACGATGCGTCTGTATGGAAAGAGCATGTCAATGAGGTTTTTTCAGAGCCACTATTTGCGTTGTATGTGTGCCCACCCCTCGGGTTTATTAGAGAAAATCGGCTCGAAAAATCGACCCACACACACGGGGAGGTTGTACTCATTATCATGCATGGCCGTAGTCGTATGACCATAGACCCTAGGATCCCTACAATGCCGGGACGGAGCGCTTCGGGTCTTCACCGACCAGGCAGACATTGCTTACACCAAGCGCGAAGTGCCGGGAGGTGCTGGGCGAGTCGCATGGGGGGTAAGAACTAAGAACCGCTTTAGAGGCGGGTTTTCTTGCATATGGATGACAGCATCAATGAATTGATTTAATTTCTGGTGTGTCCACTTCCAGCACAGCGATGGGTTTGCTATGTAACTGCCTCATGGGTGCCTCACCGTATACACACTACGTGATGCTGTCATCTCCCTTGTGCGGAGTTAAGGTTCTCCCCGCACTAAAATTATCTAACTTGACCGCCAGCCGTGGTAACCCCCCCCCCCCCCCCCAAAAAAAAACAAAAACAAAAACGGTACCCTGGCTGTCTAGCTCACGCAGTGAGAGGCGTGTTTTACAGCGTTGTCGCCAACCGATACTATCCCAACCTGTATGTATGTACCAGATATATATATGGGGGGGGGATATCTTGCGTGTTGTGCGGCAACAAGGATATTCGAGGCTTAGTCGTGGTAGGTGATAGGGGATGATTGTTTTTTTTTATATAGCGAGCAGATGTGCTTGATGTTGAACTTGGGAGAAACATGAACAAGGACACTTTTTTTGGACCCGGCGATAGTGGGGGCCTTGATGAGAACGTGGGGCCTTTCCAGCCGTATGTAGATGACGTACAAGGTTCCCCTTCGCGATTGTGGTTGGCTTGAGATCCCGAGGGTGTCGCAAAACTGAAAAGGGAGCACACATCTAGCAGGCGTTCGTTCCTCGCACCAGCTACTCGTACGTGAAGAGTTGGCCACCGGACGAAAGCGAAGAACATACCCAACAAAACTTTCTACAAGGACAAAAATCTACAACGTGTATTACGTGCTTGTTTTGTTTGTTTTTTCGGTTGACAAGGAGGTGTTCGAGTACCGAGGAGTAGTACCGCGGATAAGCGTTGTCAATCTAGTGGTCTTCCCGTTGCCCTTGTTGTCCACGTAGCCCTCGATGACCTCGTGGTTTGAATCCGATGTGGTGTCTATCCGCCCTGGGTAGGTAGGTGTTCGTTGGTGAAAACGGAAAAAAAAAAAAAGTAGCCGCGGGGCAAGCAAACCGAGCAAGCAACACCGGCCAAGCCAAGCCCGAACGGTTTTATGGTTAGTTCTGTTATTAGTCCGTGTGTGGTGCTGTAGTGTGTACGTGGTGTAGTCGAAAAAAAATATTTCTTTTTCCCCTGAAACGTACTGGTAGGTGTTATCCTAGCGATGGCGACGACGCGGTGACAAATGCGACCCCTTTTATCGCCCGTGTGGTCGCAGCGTGAGCGCGGTTATGTAACCCTTTTTCCCACCGTAAAGATGGACCCCCATTAATTCCAGGTAGTTTTTCTCCCCAAGAACGTGGTTGCACGTCATTTGGGGCCCAGCGATCGTAGCGACCGTTTTTTTTTTTTTTTTTTTTTTGCTCTTGTCGTTTTTCATCTTAAGCCCTTATTTCCTCTCTTCCTCCTATCAACCATCGTAGCTCAGATCAACCATTGGGTCACACAGCAGGCTCCCCCCCCCCCCCCCCCCCCCCCCCCCCTCCGCACTGCGTACGGTTCGTGCCCTCCTTTTTATGACGAGAAGACTTCACCCATTTCTTCCCTCCTCGACTCGCGTCCAAGTTTAGTGAGAAATTCACTTTTATTCCCCCAGTGTGGTCGTGGTGTGAGCGCGGCTAATAGTATTACGGGGGACCATAATAAAATAGGACCAAATATTGTTAGTAAAAATAGTTGAATATATAGGTTTTTGTGTCTACCATAGGTCCTATTTAGTATGGCCCCCCGCAATAGCCGTTTGGCTGTGTACTGGAAAAATCCCCCCCCCCCCCCCCCCCCCCCCCCCCCCCCCCCCCCCCCCCCCCCCCCCCCCCCCCCCCCCCCCCCCCCCCCCCCCCCCCCACCCCCCCCCCCGGACTAATTTTAAGCAGTTTCGTCCCCGAAAATTCGAGCGCAGTTTTTTTGGGACCCAGTGATAGCGACCGATGCAGTTGAGAAAATACCGGCCTTTTTATCACCCGGTGTGGTCGTGGCGTGTCCGCGGCAGCAGTAGGAGTACAAGTCTGTATCATCTTTTTGCCCTTGCCCTGCGCGCGTGGTGCAAATAAAGTATTTGCGTTGTACATAGAGATCAGGCGCCAGGCTGGCCCCCGCCACCCCCCCTGGTCCAGCAAGCAGCCCGGGCTTGTTCGTATTACGGGGGAACATTGTAAATAGGACCTACGGTACACACAAAAACCTACGAGGTATATATTTCCCTATTTTTTACTATTAATAACAAGGTTTCGTCCTGTTCGCTATGATCCCCCGTAATTGTCGTTCGTTGTTGTCTCCTCTCGAAAGTCCCTTAAGAGAAAGCCTTTTCACTACTATTAATAGTGGAGTTTTAGACCACTGCTGTGCGTAGTTGGTTCATTGATTGTGGTGATTCGCAATTTGTGTTCGTTTTTAGGGCCGCAAACGACTTGAAGTTTGAGTGGTGTTTTGGGGACAAACTTCTTAGAATTTGAGTAGTCGTTTTGGGGACAAACTACTTAGAGTATGAGTGGTCGTTTTGGGGACAAAACTACTTAAAATTTGAGTGGTCGTTTTGGGGACAAAACTACTTAAAAATTGAGTGGTCTTTGTGGGGACAAACTTCTTGAAATTTGGGTAGTCGTTTTGGGGACAAACTACTTAGAATATGAGCGGTCGTTGGGGGACAAAACTACTTATAATTTGAGTGGTCGTTTTGGGGACAAAACTACTTATACATTGAGTGGTCGTTTTGGGGACAAAACTACTTAAAAGTTGAGTGGTCGTTTTGAGGACAAACTTCTTGAAAATTGAGTGGTCGTTTTGGGGACAAACTACTTAGAACGAGTGGCAGGTCGTTTTGGGGACACACTACTTAGACTTCGAGTGGTCTTTTTAGGGACAAACTACTTGAAACGTTATTGGCCGTTTTGGAGACAAAATACTTACAATTTGAGTGGTTGTTTGAGGACAGCCTTTTTAGAATTTGAGTGGTTTGTCACCAAAAACGGGACTGCAGCTCTAAAACGGTTAAGCGGTGGTTCATAATTTTATTTTTTTGTGTCGGCTCGTGCCGGGTTAACATATGACGTTAATAGTTTCGCAGCAGTTTTGGTGACAGCGGCATCCCTTGTCGTTTTTTTTCTGGGGTCTTGGTTTTATTGGGCGGGAATGTTCCTCCGCCGATCGCAGTACGTGTCATCACTATGGTATCCTACAAGTGCTATGGCTTCGAAGCAGATTGGGAATAACATGGGAATACCTAGAGTAGGAGTAGTCTTGGCATTTCTTAGGATTAGCGGAGGAGTACAGTAATTTGGATCTATTCCGGTGTATCCATAGCGTAAGAGTAGACTTTAATTATGTAGGAGCGTCTGCGGAGTAGCGTAGGGGTAGGGTAGGGGCAGCTATATCTCAACCATCGCGCCGCTGTAGTTGCCTCATCCCATCCCGTACCTTATCATCCCATCCCATCCCATCCCATCCCATCCCATCCCATCCCATCCCATCCCATCCCATCCCACCCCACCCCATCCCATCCCATCCTATCGCATCCCATCTCATCCCATCCCACCCCACCCTGCTCTCGCCCCTTCCCCACCGACCACCGCTTCCGATCACGCAAATCGATCGCACAGGTAGGCATCGCAGGCTTGTCGTCCTTCATGCTCTGGTTCTCTTGGCAAACGGTGTGGCACCTCAGCTTTCGCTTTTACCTGCAGATGGGGCCGCAACCTTGGCAGGCGGTGGGAGGGGGGGGCAACGGGGAGAGGACGCCGTCTTTGTCGCTGCAGCAGGTTTCTGTGTGCTGCGCGGCGTTATCGCTAGGGGTTCTCGCTGTCCCGGGATTGGCGGCGTTCGGGGTGCAACAGGCGGTCATCGGGGTCGTTTTCGGGTGAGATTCTTCGGACGCGTTCTAAGATAAGGGTGGTGTTACGGGGGACCATAGTAAGTAGGGCCAAATATTATTAGTAAAAATAGGTAAATGTATAGGTTTTTATGTGTAACATAGATCCTATTGACTATGGAACCCCGTAATAGCATTTTTTTTGCCTTGCTTGCCTTGATTGCCTTGCTTGCCTTGCTTGCCTTGCTTGCCTTGCTTGCCTTGCTTGCCCCGCTTGCCCCGCTTGCCCCGCTTGCCTCGCTTGCCCCACCTTCCTCGCGTGCTCGCTTGCTTTCTTGGCGGCTTGTTTTTGTGGTTTACGAACTGCCTGCTTGTCTTGCTTGCTCACTTACATACTCGATTGATTGTTTTCCATTGCTTACGTTATTGATTGAATGGTTGTTTACTTGATTGCTTGCTTGGGTGCTGGGTCACCTGGGTGCTTGTCTTCGCTGGCTTTTCTTGAGTTATGTGCTTGTTTGCGTCCTTGCCTGCGTGTGATACGGTATTTGCTTTCTCGATTTGCTTGCATACCAGGCACTACTTGATTGTCTAATTGCTGGCTTGATTGTTGGTGCTTTCGTGTCTGCTATTAATAGCCTATCTGATCAGTAGCCTGATTCTGCTCTTCGACTGCCTTTTCTCGCTTGCTTGCTTCCCAGACTGCACGCGGTTATCTTGCTCCTGGTTGAGATGACACTCATTGGAGCTGAGGAACGCGACCCCTGGCAACTCAAAGGACTGTTCCCGCTTCCGCTGGCTGCCGCGACTGGGTTTCTAGGAGCCTGGATGGCGGTGCGCCTCATGCAGGACCGAGGCGTGAATCCGCTGTTTTTGTGGTGAGAGTATTTCTACCATCATTTCATGGAAGCGTCCCCCCCCCCCCCTCCCCTTGGGAGTACATACCGTGCAGTAGTCGGTAAAACACACGAGAAGAGGGCGGTCTTAACGTAGGGTCGAGCGTGTCGTACAACATGTACGTACAACTCCTTGCATGTGTTGGGTGACTGATGCTGTAGATCGTCATTTTTTTTTCAAACTTTCCGAAAAAAACATCCTTTTTTTTCGTTGGCATTAAAAAAAAACCCGTGGGAAACAAGTCGACAAAGTGTTTGTTCGATAAAGGCACGGACCTTATTCCACTCCCCTATACTGCCGAGTTTGGACCTGTTTCCCTCGTACCGTTAGAATAGTTATCAAGGTTTCACGCCTTTGGCCCTCGTACCGTTAGAATAGTTATGAAGGTTTCACGCCTTTGGACAGATCCTCCACAGATCGTCCCCACAGGTCATGATTTAGATATTTCAAGGCAGATAGGTCTATCCCCCATCCACTCTATGATCTCTATGATCTAGCTCATGTTGCCGGGTGTGATCTGTACAATCTGCATGATCTGGCGCATGTTTTGTTGGGTTAGATCTGTTACCATGCACAGATAGATCCTGCGCAACCTCTCTCACAACGGTCGGTGAGGAACTACTGCTGTAGATGATCTATCTAGATGATCTATCTAGATCACGATCTATCTGTAGATGATCTGTCCGCGGGGGTGCGCGGTTTGTCGAGCCTTCTCGAAATTTTGTCGACGAGTGTTCTGTGTTGCCCCCTGCAAGGTCTCGGCCTTCACCTCACGCAACAGCGCTACTCGTGACGGCAGCAGCGACATAGACCAATCGTGATCGAGCTATTAATCTCTCCTTGCATCATGTCTGTATACAGCGGGTCGGATGCTGAAACGCGATTTTGGCGGTCAGCGCGGCCGCTACTTGAGTACCGGCCTATTATACCTCGAGAAAATGTAAACTTATTTTTGGCCGCGACTAGGTAATGCGGGTGGATCCCTTCTCGCACACATTTGTTTCGATTTGGAAACGTTAAATTATACCGGTATACCGGTAACAAAAACAAAAAAGCTGTGAGATTCTCGTTTTTTTGCATGAGTGTGACACTTTTTTTTATTAATATCTCTTTGCCTGCCCGCGTTGGATCAGCTTCCCGCCCCCCCCGCCTCACCTCTTGTGTGTATGTGCGCTCCTTTCCGTGCACGCTTTTTTTTTGTTTTTTATATGTGTGTGTGCTGCGCGCTTCGCTCGAATAGGCTACCGGGGAGTGTGAACGTCGCGAAGGTACTCGCGTGTGTCGTGGCTGGACTCGCCCCCATCAACCAAGGTGCGACGGAAAACGTTTTTTTTTGTTCTCGGGCGGGGGGGGGGGGGCAAGGGGTCTGACTTGTATTTTTTAGGTTCTGTGCGGTAATGGTCCCTCTATGGGGCCGGTATGGGTCGGCCCAAGACTCCGGCATTATAGCCGGTACCGGCATTATTCCGCACTCCGAACACTGCTTGCCACACTGGTTGCCGTAATCCCATACTTAGTATGTGCCGAGCGATTTCAGCGGCATTGTATCGGGCACGGGAACTGCTAAACCGGCATTATGGAGGGACCCTCGCTGTACAGTACTATCAGACTACTGCAATAACTACCGTACGCCGTGCACACTGACATAACTATTATAAATACTACCAGGGAACTATTGCCGGGGGACGTATCAATAGGAATCATAGCATAGTATGACGAGTAAGACGTTGGGGAGGGATACCGGAGTTTCTCGGGTCCATCGTGGGTTCTTGCTATTATAGTGTTATACTACTGTATGCCCCCCCCCGCACTATTTTTTACCGAGCGTAATAGAGCAAAACTATCTCGTTGTTCTGTACGGTAGTATATCCCTCTTAGTGCTTCACTGTAAACATACATACACCAGGTATATATTATACATCAACATATTAAATACATACTAGTATATTATATATATTATGTCTGAGTTTAATTCCAAGTGTATTTTCCCCCCGAAAACGGGAGTGCAGTTCTGAACGACTGAATCCCTTTGGGAACCCCGAGATAGATGGCGACCGAACCGGTTTTTATCAACCGTCTAGACGCAGAGTGAACGGCCAGCAATACTGTCCGGGTACGGCTCCTTGCATCAACCATCGTAAAATCTGTCACCGATTCGTGTGATCCCCCTAATCACGCATTATTGGCCGACGTTTGTATAGAAGTGTCACTTTTTTATCGTAATTTTTTCCCCCCCCTCTGAAGTCCCGGTTTAATTGATGCTGGAATAGTGTCACTTTTTCGTCGTCAAATTTCCCCTCTGAACTCCCGAAGAGGGTTCATCAATACTGTAATAAAGCAATAGTGTAACATTTTCTCGTCAATTTCCCCCTCCGAAGTCCGAAGAGGGTTGATGCTGTTGTAATTGTGTTACGGGGGACCACAAGTAAACAGAACCTACGGTATACACAAAAACCTATGTATTTACCTATTTTTGCCAAGAACAGTTGGTCCTGTTTACTATGGCCCCCCGTCATAGTGTCGCTTTTTATCGCGAATTTTCCCCTCTGACGTCCCGAAGAGGGTGAATACTGAAAATTTATTTTTTTGTCTAGGCAATTTCAGCGGTCTTTTTCTTTTGTCTTGGCACTGCCGTCGCCCTGCCCCCCGCCGTGCCCCCTTGCTCCCTCCCGTTTGCGCCGTCGAAAAAAGAATGTTCGATAGTTCTTGCCTTGACCGTGCCCCCTCTTGCTTGTTGTCGCGTCCCCTGTCCTCCTTGCCCACGACCTTTTGTCCGTCTGTACGTGGTGGTGTCGATGTTTGTTGCTGGTGGTGTTGGTGGTGTTGGTGTTGGTGGTGGTGGTGGGGTTGTTGGTGTTGGTGATGGGTGATGCTGGTGGTTGTGATGTCGGTGTTGGTGTTTGCGTGGGTGTTGGTGTTGGTGATGGTGTTGGTGTTGGTGTTTGCGTTGGTGTTGGTGCTGTTGTTGGTGATGGTGTTGGTGTCGGCATCGGTGATGGCGTTGTTGTTGTCTGTGCTGGCACCGGTGTTGGTGATGGTGTTTCGGTGCTTCTGCTATGGGTTCAGAGTCGTCGGCGCTGTCCTACCTCACCATCGCCTTCCCTTTGGCCGCGGTCGTCATGGCCACCACCGCACCATTCGCCCTCTTCGAACAATACCCTGCCGCCGCCACCGCCGCGTCCGACACGCACCCTTCGGTGGAATCCCGTGTAGGGTATGGGGTCGGGGTCGGGGGCGGGGTGGCGGCGACTGGAACCCCGGCGGGGGACTGGTCGGGGCCCATGCTCCCTTTCGAGGTACGAAGCGCCGTTTTTTCGAGCAATGAGGCCACTCATTTTTTTCTCGCCATTTTTCGCTCACCGTTTCCGCTCGCCACTTTCGCTCACCGTTTTTGCTAACCAGTTTCGCTCAGCACGTTCGCTCTCCATTTTCGCTTACCATTTTCGCTCGCCTTTTTCGCTCATCTGGTAAATTTGTATATATATATGCTGGTGCCATTTTTTCTCACCAGTTTTGCTCTGCACTTTCGCGCACCATTCTGGCTGACCATTCTCGCTCAGCATTCTCGTTCGGTATTCCTACTTCGCCCCCTCGAACTGCACGCACGTTCCGCGATCGATCACTCAGGCCGGCCTGTGCGTGTTCTTCATGGCGATCTCCTTGATGATGTGCTCCGGCCCCGTCATCGCTCCCTTGCTGGAGGCGGTGTTTTGGGGAGGGAGGGGGGGGGCATTGGCCATGGGGGTGGGACGGTTGTGGGAGTTCCGGTGCATGCTGTGGCGTTTTGCGGCGTGGTCCTGGGTCTGTACCTGCTGGCGGTGGTGTCGAGACACTTCCCCAACTCTCGAACGGTGAGTGGTGATTGGCGATAACGGCAGTTATCCCTTATCCCTCGCGTGTAACTGCCCTTGCTGTGAAGTACCTGGTAATATACTGTACTGTACCGTATACCGACACAGGATGTCGTACGGAAAATGATACACAACAAGCGAAACGCTGTCGGGGGACGGCCTCAGTACGTTGCTTGCACCTCCCTCCTTTCCAACAACGTTTGCGCCCCCCCCGGCCCTCTTATTCAACCAGATCCTCCGGTACAAATGCCTCCGTTTCAACCGTATTTGCGCCCCCCTCCGTTTCAACCATGTTCTCCTGTACATTACCTCCGTTTCATCCATGTTTGCGTTCCGCCGTCCGTTTCAACCGTGTCCTCTACAGTTTAGTCCCTCGGGTTTCAACCATGTTGGCGCCTCTCCTCCCGTCCGTTTCAACCATGTTCTCCTGTACAGTACCTCCGTTTCAACCATGTTGGCGTCTCCCATGCATGTTTTGCCTTTTAGGGATATCTGATTTTTCTGAGGCTTCTCACTTGAGGAACTCCATACTATTAGTAAGTCATTAGTATGTCACCCAAGACCAACCTTGAGAAAACTATGCGGCCTTAACCCGGTGGGAAATTCAGAGGCTCAAGGCATAACGAACATGTTTTACCACCCTATTGCGGGGGACCATAGTAAATAGGACCAACTATGCTTAGTAAAAATAGGGAAATATATAGATTTTTGTCTTTGCTGCAGGTCCTGTTTACTATGGCCCCCTCCGTAATAATGGGATATTATTTCATAGGCTGGCCCAACTGCAACACCTACGGGGAGGTATACGGTAAACTACAGCAGTCGCCTTCAATGGCTTGCTCGGTAGGTCACGGAAGTCGCTGCTTCCAAACAAGTAATAGTTCGTACAGACAGCCCCCAAAAACCTACACAACCCGCAGAACGCGCGATCCAATCATCACCAGCATCACACCTAAGCTTGAAAATACGAGTTTTGATTAATTTTTCGATCTCACTGCTTTTTTTTTTCTGCCTCATCTACCGGGTGGTGCTTCAGTTCAGGAGCTCCGCCAGTCACAAATAATTCGGCGAAAAAAAGGTGTTACCTCTGTAGTACCACGCCTCCTCTCCCCGTTTCAACCATGTATCCAGCTATACTCGATTTCAACCATGTTTGCATCTGCCTTCGTTCCAACCGTTGTTTGCATCTGATGTACCCCGTTTCAATTATATTCAATTTCAACCATTTTTGCATCTGCCTCCGTTCCAATCGTTTTTTGTATCTAGCCCCGTTTCAACCATGTTTCCGTGTATACTCAATTTCAATCATGTTTGCATCTGCCTTCGTTCCAACCATTGTTTGCATTTCCCCGTTTCAACCATGTTTCGGTCCGTACTCAATTTCAACAATGTTTGCATCTGCCTCCGTTCCAACCATTGTTTGCATCTACTGTGCCCCGTTTGAATCGTGTCTCTGTCTATACTCAATTTCAACACTTTTTTCAGCTGCCTCCATTCCAACCATTGTTTGCACCTAAACCTGTTCCACCCATGGTTCCACCTATACTCAATTTCAACCATGTTTGTATCTACCTCCGTTTCAATCATGTTTGCATCTACCTCCGTTCCAATCATTGTTTGCATCTACCTCCGTTCCAGCCACGTTTCCACCTATATACTCAATTTTAACCATGTTTGCATCCGCCTCCGTTCCAACCATTGTTGGCATTATTATACCTCCGTTCCAGCCACGGTTCCGCCTATATCTTCAATTTCAACCATGTTTGCATCTGGCTCCGTTCTAACCATGGTTTGCGTCTACCTCCGTTCCAGCCACGTTTCCAACTGTATACTCAATTTCAACCATGTTTTGCATCAGCCTCCGTCCCAAGCAATTGTTTACGCCTCCCTCTGTTTCAACCCATGTTCGAGCAACAGGGTCGGAGGTCAGCCACCGCGCTGCTCTTGGCTTCTATGGCTGCCCTAGCCCTGCAGCCCGCCTTGAAGGACGGCAGTGCTGTCGCGACTGATCCCAGCCGAGGGGCTGGAGTTGGGGATAGTGGTGGCGGTGGTGACTATTGGAGGGAGTACTTGGGGCAGATCTGCGGTGTCGCCATGGCGGGCATGGGCGTGCTGGCGCTGACTGGGGTAGCTTCTCCAACAAAGTGAGGAGGGCAGGAAGAAATTAAGACGCAGGGGGGGGGGGGGATGGGGGGGGGTGGGGACAGGAGGAGGGGAGGGAAGGCGGCGGGGACGGGGACCGGGGGAGGTACTCATTCGCTGCTTGCCTTTTTTATATGACCATTGATCACGCATCCCTTTCGAGGATTAAGCAGGGAGTGAGAATAGGATAGGGGATGGGGGGGGAGGGAAGGAGGGCAGGATGGGAAGACGATAGCCGGACTTCTGTGTATTTGTGTTCATCTTTTTATTTTTCCTGGGGTTTTCTTCTACTGCAGAGTTTTTTTTTTCGCTCTGTCCTGTAACAACGGACTAGATTTTTGGCCATGAGTTAATGTGAGAAAACAATACAACACTAGCAGGGGGGGGGGGCTAGGGAGGGCGTGTTTTTTGGGGGGCGGTGTTTCTAGTATGTACCGTACAGGGTACCGTGTTGATCCCACCAGTATCTCGCTTTTTCCGTTCGGTGGTCGTGAGTTCACGAAATGCTGCAGGTCTTCCGAACGCTTCGCTTTGCAGCTTGCTCTGAAGCGTGGAGGGAAGCAGTACGATGACCTCGTTTTTGTCTTTTGGTTGTCGACGGCATCGCCGCCGTGCCTCGGCCGAAATAACTGGATGGCAAAAATACAGTTTCAGCAGCGGTATGTGTCGGGTTCGGTAGCGCAAACGCTTCGCCGGCACCTCGTTTTTCCGGCATGAATCCTAAGTACCGCGTGCATCGAAAAATCGCTTAACGTCATTTTTGAAACATTTTTTCCTGTGCATGATCCCCTCGTTGGTCCGCCGGAGTCCACCGCCGGGGCAGCGTCCCCGAGCGCTGCCCTCGACGGTGCAGGCTTTCCAGCGCTATCGGCTGCCACGCACTAGCTAGCATCAGTCCTCGACACCGGATACGGTAGCTCGGACGGCAGTTATCGGGATGTGGGAGTGCTTTCAGCGCGGACGAGCGGCCTCTACAGCTATTCAGTTTGTGCTACTGAATTCACGTCGGCGACCGCTGCCATGCCTCTTTCAACACCAAGTCCTTCTTCTTCCCTTTCCCTCCCTCCCTCCCTCCCTCCCTCCCTCCCTCCCTCACTCCCTCCCTCCGTCCGTCCCCTCCCCGCCTCCCTCCCTCCCTCCCTCCCTCCCCCTTCCCCCCCACCCCCACCCCCTATCCCCGTCCTCAAGAACACTGACAACGCGAGCCGCGTACGCGAGCGCAATCGGCGCTCCTCTCGGCGCTTGGTCCGCCCTAGCCGCCATGCCCCTCGCCGACCCCGCAGCTGTGGCGTGGTCGGCGCTAGGAGCCGTGGGCACCTATTCCTGCGCCATGATGATCCTCCTAGAAGCCGCGCACCCGAGGGCGTCCGTTCTTTCCAGGAGTGCAATGCGGAGCGGTGGTGAGGGCGGGGGCAAGGCGGGGAGGAAGAGGGGAGCACCTGCTGTTGCTGCCGGAAGCGTGCTGCTGGAGTTGTATGTAGCGGTGGCTGCGATTATGCCGGTGGCGGCAGTTGCTCAGGTGCGTGTTCTCGTGGGATGGGGGCTGGGGTAGAAGGGGTGGGGCGGGGCGGGGGCGGGGAGGGGGGGGGTGTACTCGATCTCATGCATGGCCGTAGTCGTACGACCATAGACCCTCGCATCCCTACAATGCCGGGACGGAGCACGTCGGGTTTTCACCGACCAGGCAGACATTTCTTGCACCAAGCGCGAAGCGCCGTGAGGTGTCCGGCGAGTCGCATGAAGGGTGAGCTGCATCCTACTAAGAACCGCTTTAGAGGCGGGGCGGGAGGGGGCGGGGGGGGGGGGGGGGGGGGTTGTTGCTCACGAGCAGCGTTGTTGCGTTTCGCTTTCCCGTCGGCATCTCGATCTGTTTCGCTTTTTGTTTGCGTTTATCTTTTTTGGTTCGTTTCATTCATTTTTTTCATTTTTTTTTTCAGCCTATGATACTGCTGTACCAGGTACAGTTTTTCATCCAATCGGGAATGAGAGGCTAGCACAGCACGCCCCTTCTGCCCTGCGTGCATTGATGGCCCGCGTGCTCCCCGAAAATATCAAAATCGAATTTTCGAAAATGTAGCGGACAAAAGCCCAGCGTGATGAAGACCAAAACTGAAACTGCCAAAACCCAAACCGACAAAAACCGGAACTGTCCAAAACTAAACACTGTCGAACCCTAAGTTGTCCAAACCAAAACTGACGAAAAACCAAAACTGGCAAGAAAGCCGACACTGGAAAAACGGAGACCGTCTGGAATGGAATTCGATGTAAAACGGAGTTGACCAAAAACTGAAACTGGCCGACACCGAAACTGGCAAAACCGATAAACTGGCGAAAACCAGAACTGACCAAAACCGAAACTGATACATACGTATATACATTGAAGGTGTTTTTTTCCAAAACCGATCACCGAACCTGTCCAAAACCATTACCGTAAAATATCCGAAACTGACCAAAAAAATATGACCGTCAAAAACCGGAACTGACAACATTTATTCGAAACTTTCCAAAACCCGGAACGATGCAGGGCGTGCAGCTGCTGGTTTTCGGGCCCGTGGGTCGACGCCTCATGGGCTTTCCATCCAGGGGAGGCGTTAGCGCTGAAGGCGCCGCCCGCTTCGCTCTCGCTACCGCTGCCACTGGCCATGCTGTCATCGCCGTGGCGCTCAAGTTCGTGGGGGGGGCTAGTTCAGGGGGAATTGGTAGTGGAGGCGGCGGCGGGGGAGGTGGTGGTGGCGGGGGGCGGAGGGGGGAGGGATTCGGGTCGGCTTGGATGGCGGGGTCATCTGCATCTCGGGCTGCTAGCGAGGTTGGGAGGGTTGAGGGGGGGGCGGGCAGCAGGGGGGTGGGGGGGGGGGGGGTAAGGGGATTGATTGGGGGGGGGCAGGGGGGGGGGGGGGTAGTTACGGGTATTTATGGAACAAGGGTCGAATTCGATACGGTTGTGGTGACAAAACTCAAAACGAAATCGGCCTACGATTTTCGACATTCGGTTACACGTTGAAACGGTTCGTTTCGCTACTGGAGAACATCGTAATCATACTCCAAACTGGGGCCTGAATATACTTCGAACTAGAGGGATATGATTGCTACTCGTATAGGCCCCTCGTAATACATGTACCTCTCTGAACCGAAATATAGGGAACGTTAGCATATAATTATTCAATCCAAACGGTCCTTCTATTTTGGGTCAGAGTGGTAGCATGAGTATGCTGCTTTGCCGGGGGTGTCAGCAGGGGACGGCGGGCAAAACGCGTTCTCGATACCGCGGCAAAAAATCGTGATCCCAATCAGATGGCCGGAGTTTTCGGAACAAAAACGGAAGAAATCGTAATCGGGTTGGACATAGCAGCGCTACGAAACACGTACGCACGGAGCGATCAATCGCTCCGTGAAGTCGTTCCAATCTATATATCGAAAGCTCGAGACTTGGATGTGTTAAAAATAGTGTCGAGGGGTGGGTGTGTTCGATGCCGAAATACAGAAGGATGTGTGTGTGTGAGAGGGTGTCAGGATGGGTGTGTTTAATAAAAAACGATTTTGAAATTTTCAAAACCAAATCACGAGTATGTGCTCACCCTGCTCCCTCGCGACCAACAAAATACTCCCCCCCCCCGCCCCCCCCCCATCCGGGCGGTTTCTTCGTGCAACGAACAGGCACGGTGGATTCCCGTGATGGGAAACGCCTCCGCATGTTTGGCCGCCGCGGGCGCGTTCCTCTGCTGCTGGGCTCACCTCCCAGGAGAAGGGGCCAGGGCGCTGGCGGCGGTCCCTTGCTGCGCCCTGCTGCTCCTGCTGCAGGAGGACGGGCGGTTATTGCGCGGGGCGGGGTACGTCGCCGCGGTTCCTCTGGGCGCCCTGTCGGGGGCGTGGGCCGGCTCCGCGGCATACTATGTCCTTCTCAAGGTGGGCGCGTTTAGTTTTATGTGTGGTGTGTTTTTATGTGTGTCCTCAGGTGCGGTTTGGTACGTGTTTGCGTTTCAGTGCGTTTCACGCGGTTTTTTTTTTTTGTTGTTGTTATTGTTTCTTCTTTTTTTCTTTCAAATGTTTTTTTTTCTATTTAGTTGTTTTATTTTTTTTTTGTGTTTTGTCGTGTGGTTTTTGGTGTGGTATCGTTTGCGTATTTTTTTTGGTGGCTCTTACGTGTTCGATGTATTTTCGGTATACATGTGTGTGTGTTTTTGTGTGTGTGTGTTTTTTTATGTGTCTGTTGCGTTTTGTGTTTTTTTGTTCGTTTGTTGTGCGTGTTGTGTGGGTTTGTTCTTGCTTTTTTTTTTTTCAAGTTTGTCGCGTTTTTTTGTGTTTTTTTTGTCTTGTGTGTGTTCACCTTGAGCTTGTTTTTGTTTCCAATTGTTGTGTCGGGCTTGATCGGCCGGGCCGTGGTCGAGTAGGTTTTTCCTTGTCAAAGAAAGAAAGCGCTTGTGGTGTGGTCTTGAACGATCTTGTCTTGTCTTGACATTGTCTTGCTTACACCCTTGAGCTGGCGTAATGATATTGCATTGAGACGCCCCTGCCGAGCTGCTCACGCTCAGAGGACGTCCCCCCCCCCCCCCCCCCAGTAACACCACCTGTCGTGCGATGGCACGGACGTCGAGAAATCATAGAATGGATTCCTGTCCGCCCTCCCGCACACCATGTACTAACTCTGACACATACAATGTCACCTGTAGAATCATTGTGCCTACCCCCCCCCCCCCCCCCCCCCAGCCCCTCCCCCTCCTTTCCCCCCGGATGCTTATCGTTGCGGCACGTAAGATAATAGTACCAAGCACAATATCACCCCCCTCCCCAACTCCGTCTCGAAAGGGATGCGTGGTCAATGCTCAAATGACTAAGGCGAGCAACAAGTGAGTACGCCCCCGTCCCTATGACCCTATGACCATATGACTACGGCCATGCACGATATCGAGTACCCCCCCCCCCCCCCCCCCCCCCCCCCCCCCCCCCTCCCCTCCTCAACTCGAACTCCAGGGATCTTTGTCGGCGGGGCTACACGCACCCCACTTTTCCCCCATGCTCCTGTTTGGGGGCCTCGCGGGGCCAGCCCTTGGCGCGTACAAGGGGCTACTGCATCACTACCACGGCGTTAGCGGAGTGGTGGACAGCCGTAGGCACGGGGAGATGGCGGTAGCGCTCCAGGCTGTCAGCTTCTGGACGTCGGACACGCCTTGGCAGGTGGGGGGGGGAAGGGGGCAGGGGGCGTACTCATTTATGGCTTGCCTCGGTCATTTGACCATTGACTACGCATCCCTTTCGAGACGGAGCAGGGCAGGGCGGGGTGGGGGGGGGGGGGGGGGGGGAGGTATGGGGGGCACGGGGGGAGGAGGAGGTGGGGGGGGATCCGGTGTGGCCGCTTCGGAGGGGGGCACGGGGGGAGGGGAGGAGGGGGGGGTGGTTCAGCAAGCTTGCGACGCCGAACGGGGCAGAGGCGCGCGTGGCCTAGAACGTAGAAAATGTTTTCGTTATTTCGATCGCCGGTACGTTCTATAGCTTTCTTGTGGCTTGAGCGTCTGCTTATCTCCCCTTTTGTGAAGACGTTTGAGAGCTGGTTGATGTGCCGAAGCGCGTCCTAAATATTCCTGGCGTACGGCTAACGTTAATTCTGTACAATGTTGTATCTGTGCAGCGTCGAACCGGACCGCAGGACTCCCCGTGGTATGGAGGCGCCTCTCGCTCTCTCATTACGCTCATTTTTTTGTAATTATTGCCCTCTCCGGTGAAAAAAGGATATGATCCGTCCCGGCATTGCAGGGATGCGAGGGTCTATGGCCATACGACTACGGCCATGCATGACATTAGTACCCCCCCCTCCTCCTCCCTTCCCCCTTCCCCCTCCCCCTTTGTCGCGTCTCTTCTTCTTCCGCCCCAGCCTCTGTGGAACTTGGCCTTGCTCGCGGTTTCTCTGCCGTCGCACTACCAGCTGGTGGCGTTTTTTTGGCGGGGACAGGGATCAGCGCAACGAACCGCCCCGGTAGTCGCCGCCCTCGCTATCAACATTCTGCCTATGATTGCCGGCGACCTCAGCAGGTGAGAGAAGCAAGCAATATGCCGGCCATGACCCATAGTGTGTAGGGTTGCTATAAGTATATGTATGTATGTATGTATGTATGTATGTATGTTTTTTATGTACAATACAAGGTTTCCCTTGGGGATTGTGGTTGACTTGAAGTCCCGGGGAAATGTCGCAAGCCGAGAAGGGAGAATACACAGCAGGCGTCCGTTCCTCGTGCGTACCAGCTACGCTCGTACGTAGCCACGAAAAAAGCTCTTGAAAGGTTGAAAAAAAAAAAAAAAAAAAGTAGCTTAGCCAACCAGGCAAGTAACAGCGACCAGGCCAAACAAGGTTATGTATAGAACACAGTTGCGTTGCCTCAGCTGTGATATCGAGGGTTTCGTCGAAATTGTGAACAGTGCACGAGTTCGTTTTGACGAAAAAAACGAGAAACCAACAACACGAGAACTTGATCCTTGCCCAAAGTATTCTCAAGGCCTCACCGAAATTTTAAGTAAGGATAAGAACTTGAGTATTTGGTGGGGTGTCGCGTACTGCCGTTGAACGTTTACCTTCTTCCCACTTACCCTGTCCCACAAGTAGAGTATGGCATGTTTACACCACAGGCATTTATCCATCTCCGATTCGTTTCTCGTTTTTTGTTTCGCCAGTAGAGAGGTATATGAGGCAAGACGCCTGGCCTCATTCTTGCAGCAGGCACGTGTGCGCTATTTCGAAGAAAAAAAAAATGGAAACAACATCACGAAATCTGGCCGCACGAAAAGTCCTACACCACTTGCAGTATTGAAAAGCTATTTTCTTCTGTCTCGCGCAGAAGTCGAGTACTGTACGAGCTCTTCATTACCACCCACTGCAGGAGTCAGTAATTGCTATGGTTCTGTAATTGCATTTTTTTTTTTTCTTTGGGCGATTCAAAGCAACCTTGAAAAAAACATCAAGTGTCTTGTTGAAACGTTGGAATACGCCGTTTTTTGTGGCGGTTCAAGGAGCCCTTAAAAACAAAAGCATTCAGCGAAATATTGAAACCCTTCACTGGCACACAACTTTGCCGTTTTTTTGTTGCGATTCAAGGAGCCCCTGTAAAAAGCATCCAGCAAAATATTGAGACCCCGCATACGCCATCGTGTGCCATTTCTTGTGTCGATTCCAGGAGCCCTTGCGGAAAAAGAATCCAACGAAGTATGGAAAGTCTTTATGATTCCCTTCTTCAGCTGCAAAATATCCAAACACTCGTTGTCGTACTTGTGCGTGCCCGTCGCTGCTGCCGTCCCTCCTGTCCATTGCTGTGATGATTCCGCAGCATCAACCTCATGGGGCTGGTTGGACTGGCGGGAGGGGGAGTGCAGCTGTGGCTCATGAAAACGCGACGGGCGACGGGCAAACGCTTCATTTGAGTTCGTTTTTTTTGCCCCCTGGAAAATAGTGTTTCAATTCGTGCGACACATCAGCGGCAACACCAGAGCACCAACAGCATCAGCGACGATGGAGGCAACACCAGCACCAGCACCAGCGGCGGCGGCGACGGCGGGGGCGAGCAGCGGAGCAACCAGTTGGTTCGTCAGAATATTCTAGGATTGTTACTTGGAGCGATTTTGCCTCTGGCTGCTGTACGTAGCCGTCGGCGAAGGCAACAGCAGCAGCAGCGGCGGCGGCGAGCAGCGGAGCTTTCCTTTCAACCGGCTCGTTCGTCAGAATATTCTAAGATTATTACTTGGAGCGATTTTGCCTCTGGCTGCTGTGCGTAGCCGTCGGCGATGGCAGCGGCGGCACTATTAATAGCAGACAACCAAGTATTATAATCTGATTACGCCATTATCCCTTATAGAAATGCAGTCCCGTTTCGCGGACAAACCAGTCAAATTACAAGTAGTTTTGTCCCCAAAACAAAAATTGCAGTCCTAATAAGGGTCAAAACTGCCGATAATAAACGGACGAGTACGGCAACGGGCCACTGCGTGATTGCTGATTGGTGGACATGATACAAATCGGTGTCCGAGTTATTCAGCGCAAGGGAGAGCCGTACGGCACAGGCACGGACGCAACGTAATCCTACCCGTACATAGCGCCGGGCGCTCACTCTGCTCGTATTGGATACGATTTGGTACCACCAGAGTTACTAACCATTGTTTTGGTCGCTGCTGGTACACATCTCGGGGTCCCAGAGGAGTTGGTAGTGTAGTGCTGCTTCATGTGCTTCTGTGTGTTGCGTTCCGTTATTTTTGCAACCAGAGTAATACATAATGTCACGGGATCCACGGCAGAGCGGCCACAGTCAGTCCTCACGAAATGGTTCGACTGCACTACTTCTGTATGTACGTTTTACAAGCCGCCTTGACGGGGGTACAGCTCCTCGGACACGTGGTTAATTTTTTTTTTTTTTTTTTTTGGCACCTGCAAACTCGAAGCGAATGCAATTCTAAGTACGGCAGCGGTCCCTCTATACCTGGTAGTAGTGTCGATTAAGTGCTGCCGGCCTGCCCGCTATAATACCGGTGCTGTGAAATCGCTTGGCGCGCAGATGGGATCAACCAGTGTGGTACTCACTGCTGTGCGGAGTACATTGGGCCGGTTGCCGCCAATATAGTGCCGGTATCGTTGGCTGGCGCATACACACCAGCACTATTGAGGGACCATTCACCATAGTTCCCGACATGCGGCGCAGCACAGTGGTAACGGGGTTTTAACCCTTTCAGGACCGCAGTCTCCTTTTTGAGACAAACTACTTAGAGTTTGAGTGATTAGTCCACGAAACGGGACTGCAGTCCTAAAGAAACACTAGGGGGGAGGAGGGTGGCATTCATGACCCCTGCTACGATAGGCGAATATACCCCTATTAATACCAGTAATTTTTCTGAGGCTCACCACTTGAGGAGCCCCGACACCCGACTGTGAAAAATATTGCCAAGTACAGCAGTCAGTGCTGTACCCTTTTTAAGACCATCCGGGTTAAGGCCATGCAGAGATAAGACCAGGTAAATCGGCTTTGCGCGAGGGAAAAAACTACTCGGGATTATTAGTGTGGGATTATTTTTTACAGTAGTCAAAGATTGACGCGGTGCGCGGGCTGGACGGTGTCCTGAGGGCATGAAAGGGCGGCAGGAGGCCGCGAAGGAAAGAGTACAGCAGCAAAAGCAGCAGAAGAAGGGGCACTATGCTACCACTGTATTATACAGCGGTTTTCGAAAAGCCCGGCCCGCACGACAAAAAGCCAGGATATATGTAGCTTTTTTTTTGTCACCGTAATCTCGCGTTCGTTCAGTAGTAAAAGACAAGACCAATACGGAGATAGTACAACAAGAATCATTGGCTTGTCGCGGGGTGGTCTTGGAAATGAGTACACCGGTATACAAGCTGCGCGGCCTGGCAAAATGCTTGGCCCCGATGTCGGCGGGGTTGTCTTTGGTGGAGATGTAGTAAGTCGAAAATGTCCCCTCGGTGACCAGCTCGCGGATGTAGAAGTAACGGAGTGCGATGTGCTTGGTGCGAGAACTGTACGAACGGTTCCCGAGCGCATGCAGAGTTAGTTGCAGTGTTCTCGCAGCGAAGCGGCACTTGAACGAACTGCTCCCCAAACCCTAGCTCCGTCAGCATGTTCATGCAGAACACGGCTTCCTTCATCGCGAGTGCCGATGCAACCAGCTCAGCTTCCATCGTGGACATGACCGTTAGGCTTTGAAGACCAGACTTGAAGCTGATGGGAGCCCTGGCCAACATCATGATGTAGTACGACGTCGACTTGCCGTTGTCTGGGTTGTTAGCCCAGTTAAGAGTCCGAGAAGGCCGTGAGCTTAAAGCCTCCCTTCTTGTACACTATGCCGAAGTCGGTGGACCCCGCCAGGTGCCGCAGAATGTGCTTGGCCGCCATCATGTGCACTTTCGACGGATTTGACACTTGCGACATGTTTACTGTGCTGCACACTCTTCGTGATCACTAAATTTGTATTCAACAACTCGAACGGATCATCGATCATCCCACTTGATGATGGTCTCCAGTAGATATTTCGGGGAAGATACAGCAGGTAGTAGATCCCGATCTCATGATAGATCGTTGAATAATAAGTAAATCTGCATGATTATACCGGACGTATTACTCTGTAAAAGACGCATGGCACATAGCAGCAGTGAGATACCGGGTATGGAGAGGGCCCGGCATCCCGGAGAGGCAACACGAAGATCCTAAACCCGGTTTTTTGCTGTATGAATCATATGGCAACGGTGGGCCATATCCCGTAAGATCGTCCCCGGTCCCCCTCCGTTTGCGCATTGTTATTCACCGCCTGGAAAAGTGGAAACCTCCATTTTTCAAAATTTGAAAACACGACAAAATAGATCAGCGAGCGAACATAAGGGTCGGGCCTCCATTGCCCAGCATGGCCGCCACATCGCCTGATAATGATGAGGGCAAGATATGTCCTACACATGACCAGCTCAAGATTTATGTGTACAAAGCTCGATCGAGAATCAGGAAATTGGAGGAACAGAACCGGTCCCTGCTGAACAAGGTCCAGGAACTGGAAGCGGTGCAGCAGCTGCAGCAAAGCACTGCTGCGGCCAATCCTGCTGCTGATGAGGGTGAGATAATTGGGTTGTGGTGTGCTTGTCACGTGGCACATGTGCTCCACAGGAGCTTCTCTGGCACCTTTGTGAGCGAAGAGGGGGGTCTCTACTGTAGTCTGCCTCGTGTGTGCATCTGGTCTGATGAGCTGTGTCATACACTACTCGAACAACGGCTGCAGTGATGATCCGGCTGCTGCTGCTGATGCTGCTGATTTGATGCTGCTGTTGCTGTCTTCCAGCAAAAGTTGAGACTTGGTTTTCGATGAGACCTGTTATCTTACAGCTCTGAGTGCTACTGTATGTGGTCCGTGTACCTATGATCCGACGCTGGTCGATTTCCGTGGGTGGTTCCAGCCGCCGACCGCCCTCTCGCGCGATTTATCCGCCGGGCGCGGCCGGCGCCTACAGCACGATGACACGGTTACGGGTTCTCCGCAATCTACGGATGCTTTCCTGTCCTGTCGGCGATTTGGGCAAGGGCGCCTCGCCTCGTGGTTATTTTGGGTACGTACTTTCCGACCTCCAAACCCCCGCCCTGGGGGCGTCGATCGTCCAGCCGGCGCGGCCGTCGCGAGGTTTCTGCGCGGGCGGCCGTGAGCTCAAGATGCATGACATGTGTCACACCCCCGGCAAATACATGCCACAAAGATTGCCACAAAGATTTCGTTGACAACTATTAGTACGGAGATTTTTTATGTGAAGGGTACTGTTGTGCGTATTCCTACTATTAATAATAAAAAAAGAGTTATTTTTTTACCGTAGGTTTTCCGTGAGGACGAAATCTCAACAGAACTAAAAAATAAATCTGGTGAGAAGCGCACTTGGACTTTTTGTGTTTATCTGCAGTCAATAATAGCGAGAACTGCAATTCTTCGCTCGACCTCTCGCAAATAGACCACGCTCTTTGGGATGTTGTAAGACTTCCCTCTTCGCACGGTCATTCGTTGTGAGGAGACTAACGTGCCGGTACGGAAGCATAACAAAAACAATCCCAGCAAGGCGACAACAAGAACAACCAGATACGTACTGTAGTTTTATGGCACGCGATCTGCCATCTCCTTTTCTGTTCTTGTTGAAAGCATGCAGTGGTGTCGAGTGTCGGTACTGCCGCTGCCGCGTCCCGCCCAGGGAAAAAATGAGATAGAAACCACAAACGAAAATCGCTGCAGCTGTAGAATTCGGGACAGCAGTACGTAGCACAGGTTCCTTTTCATGCCCAAACCAGTGCATTGCCGCACAATCTGCTATTCATTTCGTTGCTGCGTTCGTCGTCAGCGGCATCAGTCCCCCCCCCCCCCCCGCGCTCTTTTGCCCCGCGCTACCTTTTGTCGGCACTCTTGGCGCCCTCTACTGCTGTGTAGCGTAGACAGCTCCTCTCCACCCCGCCCCTGTGTCACCTCGCCATGAAACCTTCCGCTGCTTCGACGACCCCTCGATACCACTCCCTACCCTTTATAGGCGACGTGGACCACAGCGCCGTCTCTACCGCGAACGACGAAGGAGAGCTTTCCGTGGATCCCTCGGTGGCTCCAAACTCCTGGGGGTCGTCTGCTAGAAATTGGGCCCCGTTCTGGTGGGTGCTCGAGTAAAAATCGGATTCTCCTGGTGTACGTGTACACTTCGTATGTAGTCTACGCGCATACTTCGTACACTACTCAGGGTTTGTCGACAGGCCCCTCCGCCTGAGTGGGCGGTGGCGGAGGTCTTATGTGAAAAAGTAAAAAAAAAACAAAAATAAAGGTAGGGTGTGAGAAAAAAAACCTCAAGAGTCATCTTTGCAAGCTTGGACAGATCGCAACAACTGGATGATGGCCTGTCGACAATGCTCAGCATTATAAATTGTCACACAACTCTAGAAGTAGTGAACACATGTATTTGTAGTATTGACGAAGCAAGTGCGACACTATTGGCGTGAAGAGCATTGGCGGAGTGTGTTTTAGAACATCGCCGGTGATGTACGTTACCGGGTACCAGTATAGAGTTACCGATCTGAAGATCGGGTCAGCAGCGATGAACATGCCGTAGTGCTTTCCCCAGGTGTCGTTGACGACCCTCACGGAGGTCTGGCATCTTGCGGTCGTCGTCATCGCCGTTGGTGGAGAGCGCTTTTTATCTTCGGTTGCACGTGAGCGTAAAGCGCCTCCCACGACGCCGTTTAACGTGGGTACCTCCCGTGGCACTACCGGGTGGCTATCTCCACCGCACCTGCCCCTCTCGGGGGTCAGGTCGGGTCAACATGTTCGATTGCCCGTGGTAACAGCAGCCGGTTCTGCTGTTGCAATGGGCGCGACGGATTAAATTGACGCACGACGCGTGTTCTAAACGTGGAAGTGTGGTGAGCTTGAACTTTTTTTTTACCGAGCCGCCGGAGGACAAAAAACAAATAAAACAGACAAACATTTTAGTTGATTACTCCCAAGAATATTCGAACAAATCGATCGCAGAACTACTTAATGTATACCCCGGAAGCTGACGGTTGCTTTTTTCCCTCAATTATCACAAAATATGGAGATAAAAAATACTCGTAGCGTATCACCTTTTCAGATTTCGCACGGTTGCTTCCTGGGCCTGGTCGACGCAATTTTCTATCCCTGCAACCTCCCACGAGGCATGATGGCACCGAAGAGGCGGGCTCCTCGCTATGTGGGTGACACTAGGACCACAACAGCCGTCTCGCCCGGCAAATGCTGTGCGGATGTTCCGATCTCCCCCACTTTTTGGCTTTTGATTTTATTACCTCCATGGAAGTAAAATGTTGATTTTCGCTTCACTTCCGTGGGAGTACCATGGAAGTAAAAACACTTCCAAGGAAGCAAAAGTTTTGGAAGTAAATTTTACTTCCATGAAAGTAACATTGAACTTCCATGGAAGTAATTTTTGGGAGTAAAATGGAGGTGATCACAAAAAAAGGGAAAATCATGTGGTGGACCCGGATGTTCTCACGCGCTGACGGCTGAACGCAGATATCAATTTTAAATGTGCCGCGTTTTTCCGACAATAAATTAGGCCGCATGAAAAGGTCTTTAAGTAAAATGAAAAACACGGCATTTCTACGGCGTGTGAGTACGCGAATATAAACCAGAATAACATCAGAGCTACGCCAAGGGCCTTTCTCGAACCGCAGCCGCTGTCCATTCGTATATACGAGTATGTGCGAAATATGCTTTGCAAACCAACCGGTATGGTGATGCTGCATTCATTTATCTGCCCGTCGACGCTGAGCACAGCTCAGGCGGTGCATGCATCCGTATTGGGGAGGCCTGTGCATCGCTCTTCGGGCTTCCCCCCCCGCCCCCTATCTATGGTCATACGCTTACGGCCGTGCCTGATATCGAGTACACCCCCCCGTCCCCTACCTCTTGTTTTTTTTTGTCCAAAGAGTTCGCCATCTCGCCATGAAGAAAGCGGTTGCCGACACAGGGTCTCCCTTCTCATCGTAACGCCATACTCGCACATACGACAAGACAATGCTCGTTATTCACAGGGAGAATGAGTGTGGAGGCGGGGCGGGGTATAAGATTGAGTCCGGTGCTGGACCTTTGCTCGAGAGTGAGATTGCAGCGCAGACCGACTTTCATGTCATCCCGCCCCGCTTGACTCGGCGAGATTAAACAGGATTCCCCGCGAAACTGACTCATTTTTTTTTCGGGTTTTGCGAGCGCGCCGCCCCGGGCCGTGAGACGCGAGCGAGAGCGAAGCCCCGAGGGCAAGGCGCCCGTCCCGATGATTCCCCACCGTCTGAGCCGAGCGGCGAAAAAAAAAAAATCCGGAGGACCGAAACTAAAAACACAATTTTTAAGTTGTAATAAAGTATGCACATCTCGGATAGATATATCATGATCTATCTACAGCAGTAGATCATGTACAGATAGATATGATCTAGTCCATCACCTGCCGTTGTGAGGGACTGCAAGATTGTATAGTACAGGTCATCCAACTCAGGAAACATGCGCTAGAGCTTGCGGACTACACGAGTCTCAACCGGGAACACAAGCTGAATCATAGGTGACCGGCAATATATGTTGCCTTGATAGATCTAGATCATGATGAAGTGGGAATGATCTATCTGATCTTTCCGGGGTGATAATATAAGTACGTTTTTTTTTTACGCACAACTGTTGTTTTTTATATTACGGGGGACCATGGTAAATAGGACATACGGTACACACAATAACCTACATATTTTTTACCAACCATGTTTGGTCCTATTTGCTATGGTCCGCCGTAATAGTGATAATCGGCTTTTGATTGTCGTACTGCTGCGTGTTCACCACTGTTTCCGCCCCTCCTGTTCATTGCCGTGGTTCCGCAGTATCAACATCATGGGGCTGGTGGGACTCATGGCAGGGGGGGTGCAGCTGTGGGTCATGCGCCAGCAGCGGGCAAGGGAAAAACGCCTCTTTTGAGTTTTCCGATGCCGCCTGGTAGATGGCGTGTCCTTCGATGCGACACAGCTGCGGCAGCCGCGGTAGCACCGACAACAGCACCAGCATCAGCGGCGGCAGCAGCAGTAGGCAACCTGTGGTCTCGTGCGTTCATGCCTTCAGCAGTAGTGCGGTACTTTCCATGTGCTATACCGTTGTTTTGCAATCCAGAGTGATAGTATACGCACATGAGATCCAAACCAGCTCAGTCAATCCTGACGAAAAACGTTTTGACAGCACTACTTGGTACACGTTCTGTGCTTTAGTGACGGCGTATACACAGTTCTGTAACATTCCTATTCCTCGGGCACGCGGTTAACCCCTTCAGCACTGCACACATTTTGTTTTTTTTTTTGGGAAAACTGCTTGGGGATTTAGTGCGAGACGATTTGTTCAGTAGTCTACTGTAGCGCAAACAATAGGGAGAGGGGGGGGGGTTGTCATTACGCTGACCTTTTCGTTTTTGTTTTTGTGAGTGCAATGCTGCGCTTCGTCGAGCAGACGGTGCAACGAGCGCTTAGCGGTGTCATTTTGCTACACAGTAGAGGGTGCGGCATTTTATCGGGTTTATTTGGCGTTGCCTGGGAGCCGCGGCGACTGAAGGTGACTGTAGACTCCGTGCTACGGTAGGCATTGAATCTGACTGTATGTACGGTATGAGCACAACATTTATCAATACGATTTGCAGCAAGTGAGTAGTGCTGGTTGAGCAGTGCCGGTTGCACGCTATAGTGCCCGTGGAATCACGCTCCGCATCGATGGGATTGACCAGCGTGGTAGCGTGCGGGGTAGAGCCGGTCGCCGCCATTACAGTGCCGGTATTGTTGGCTGGCGCATACATATCGGCATTATAGAGGGACCACTATCCTGTATCTGGTATATCAGGTATATATATATATGTGTATGTTTTCTGTTTCAACCTGGTACTGTCTTGTAGTTTCATCTAACAGGTGTCAGTTAACCTGTCAGTTTTCGGGTACCAGTATCTTATTCTTGTTAGGTACAGGTATCAGTTGCGTTTATTTTTTCTCGGTTATTAGCCCATGGGATCGGGATCGTGTGTCGGGCGCTCCTTTTTTTTTTTTTTCTTTTCTTCAAGTCGGGTGTTGGGCGGGGTGCTGTACTCTGAAAATATACCCTTACCGTGTCTATCTATACGTAGTACGCTTGTATTAATACGACAATGAGTGCCTACATTCGCTCATACACTAGCCCAAGCCTAGCGGATGCCTTCTTCGTGTGCATGCACAGCAGTGTACAATACTACCTGGTACTATTTTACATTACTGGAAGATAGGGTAGCCCTCGCTAGGAACTCGAGCTGAGCTATCCTCAACTGTTTTGCTTTTTTGAACCACCTCCTTTTCTTTCCAGCTCTCTGGACAAGCCGTGGCGACACTGCAGGTGTCTTCCCCCCCCCCCCCCCCCTCCCCTCCCGGTACTTCCCTTCATTTTTATCGCGCAGAGGTTTCAGCATTCCCACTGCTCGTCGATATTTTTTTAATTGTGCTGTAACTCTCGTTCTGCTCCTAGTGCTTTTCGCGATGAGAAAAAAACCACATAATGTATGCTGTTTAGTTTTTTGGGGGGAAACTGTGTGCGCTGCTGTACTGGTGGAAGGGTGGACAACAGTGGAAAACATTTGAGTTCGTAGAAGACATGTGTTTTGGTTTTGTGATATCCATACGTTGATTTTGTCGTGATTGGCCAAGAAACATGACGAGCAAGGAGATTTGATTGGTCAGAACGGAACGAAAATTGACATTTCCAGTCCGACGGCGCGGAGATCCAGCTTCAGATCTCCGGCTTCATCCAGCTCAGGAGGTGGGTCATGCCCTATATTCTACCTGTTATCACTCCGGGCGAGTTTATAGGGACCGCTTTGCCCTCGTATTGAGGTCTAGGCGATCATTCTATTAACTCCCAGAGTGGTATGGTGTAGACGGCCGTATAAAAAATCGCAATTTGCTGCGTTATTATTTATTTTGCTTCGTATGTGTGTACTGCACCTAAATGCCTGATCCTGGTGGCGTTTTTATTTCGGCTTTGACGCTAAGGGTTGGGGGGAATGAAACATAGACTAAATACATGGATAGTGGATGTGGCCTATTTCTGGTTGTGGTTCACTAAAGAGTGTGATCTTGTCTTGTTTTGTCTTGTTTTCGTTCCGTTTTGTGTCTTGTCTTGTCCTGCTTCTTTTAGTTGTTCGCCCGTTTTTGCCTACTATCTATAATAGGTACTATTGATATCAGTACTATAGTCTAGTATTTTTTACGCTGCTGTACGTATAGTACAGTAGTCTTGTTGTTTAGTCTTTAGCGCTAAAACAACTTCAGCACACGATTGACGAATCGTGCACACTTCACAAGCTTGAAGTTGTTGACAGCAACTTTTCCCTCTCTACATTCTACGTACTTTCTCAGGTTCCATTGTAGCTTTCGATATTCTTTCGTGATGTGTCCGTAGCCAGCACTAAGACCTTGCGTCTCATATTTTGCGAATCATTGCTTATACTTCTCAGCTTTCCAGCTCATCTCGTACGTTTTTTTTTTTTTACGTTTGGCGTTTTTTTGGACGAGCGTAGGTCAGAGACAGGTACAGGTGGCTACAGTATTCGTCTCTCCGCCCCCCCCATGGTCCATGTGCCTGTCTTCGTTTTAAAGCCCCGGAGAGGTTCTTTTGACGTTCATTCCCATCGCTCGTCTTCAGTTCGCATCGTTCTTTTACCCAACTGGCGCTCTCGCTCGTTCATCGACCGAATCACATGGTTTTACTTTCACAGAGGGGATCGAGCCCCCGAGCTTCAGCCTGCCGGGGTGATAGTCTCGGGTCAGACTTCCTACCACCCCCGTGTATGAAATGAGAGGCTAACAACTATCGACTCCTTTGCAGGAGGGGCTTTCTGAGACAGAGGCCCTGCTTGACTCTCAACATGTATATACGTGTTGACACTACCCCCCCCCCCCCCCGCCGGCCCTCCCAAAACTACGACACGATGGGAGGAAGATGCTATTGCTAGAAAAAAAATAAAAGGGATGGCAGAGAAGAAGAAAAAAGGGATATGTAAAGAAGCAGTAAATAAAACGAATGCAGACTTTGAGGGCGGGATGAAGCAGATGTGGGCAGTGATAAAAAAGGTTTCTGGGTATACAAACACAAGATACAGGCAGGGAAATACGTAGGTACCTTAGAGAGCACATAACGGTAAAGTGGTTAGTAGTTCGATCGGGAAAAGGGAAGTACTACTACTGTAGTGGAGCATTACCGTAAGCATTTAATAGGAATGCCCACAGCCAACGAAACACGACGCAGAATTCGAGAAGGAGGTCAATGCGTGGGCAGAGGCAAGCTTAGACGCATCAGAAAGGGGAGACAGTGGTTCAGAAGGGTTTCAGAGAGAGTTCACGAGGGGAGAAGTAAATGCGAGTGTAGCTTAACTTAAGAATATGAAGGCGGCAGGGGGAGATCAAATAGTGAATGAATTCAAGAAGTATGGGGGAGAAGGAATGTTTACCATGATGGTATGTCGCATAACTGGGTATGGGAAAACGAGTACACACCTAGGAGGTGGAGAGAAGGAGCAAAAGTGAACTTATATTAGAAAGGAGATAAGGCTGGCCCGGGGAGCTGTAGAGGGTTGACGCTATTAAGCACAGTAGGCAAAACATTTTGTAAGATTTACAACGATAGAATGGGAACTGTGATGGATAAGGACGACAAAAAAAAGCCAAGGGCAAGCAGGGTTTAGGCCAAACCGTAGCTCCGTAGACCATATGTACACCTTAGGTGAGATAGCCCAAGGTAGGGAAAACGTGGGGCGAACAACGTACTATTTCTTCTACGTGTACAAAAGGCCTACGACACAGCATGGAGAAATGGATAGTGGAAAAAGTTGTGGGAAATAGGGGTCGGAGAAAGATGTCGAGAGTGATGAAAAATATTGCGGAATGTGCGAGAAGTGTTGTGATGCTGGACGAGGAAATATCGAAGTATGTTGATATTTTACAAGGAGTTGCACAGGGGTGTACGTTATCACCAAATCTATTCAAGATATATACTAACGGCCTGGTAGTAGCAGTCGAAGCTGGAAAGCAGGGAGTCACGGTAGGGGAAGATGCGGTATCGAGATTGATGTTTGCGGATGACTTCGTGGGGATATCAGAAACATCCGAAATATTGCAAAAACAAACAAGAAGGTGCTAGAATACACTAGGAAATGGAGGGTGAGGGCGAACGTCAAGAAGTGCCCAGCAGTTGTATGTAACGAAGATAAGGTGAAGCCGGTGAATTTCAGTTGGAAGTGGGGAGAAGATAAATTGCCGATCGTAGACCAGCATACGTACCTTGGCGTAGAGAAATCAAAAGACTGCTCTTGGGATACGAAAGGTATCAGGAAAGGGTAAAGCACACGCAGGCAAGATGAATGCCATCCTAACAGACGCACACCTCGAAACTAGGACCAAGAGATGTATCGTGATGAATGTGATGGTCACAAAAAGCTAGAAGATGCAGGAGAAGTATGGGAAGGGAAGGCAAAGTTCGAAAAACAGTTATTTATAGAAACACTTCACATGACAGAAGCTGGGGAAAACACTATTAATAGGATGCTCAAGTACGACTAGTAAGACAGTATTAAAAGCAGAAGCGGGAATGTACCCACTCAAGACAAGAGAGACACGAGAAAGTTGAAATTGCAATATAAAGTAAGGAACATGCCCAAAAATAGGTTGCCAGTCAGAGTTGATAGAGCTGTATGGGAGAAAGTAACAAAAGGGCGAGCTGGAATAAGGTGGGATAGCGTGTAAGTTGAAAAAATATGGAAGGACACAAGAGGAAACCAGAAAGTCATGATGTCCGCAGAGGATTTCTGGGAGGTACGAGGCAAAAGTCGAAGAAATGATAAAAAAGGCAAAGGCTAGCGCTAAAAATCAAGGCGGAGTCGGAGAAACACTTCGATATACACGGGGATTCAGTGAAGGGGATAGGAATGAAAACGTATTTGCACGGCGCTATGGACTTCTCGGAAACGCCGAAACTGCGATTTCGTGTAGGTAACCTGGATCTGCCAGAAAGAAGAAAGAGGTATACCAGCAGCCGGGAGGAGGGTGTAGATGCACAGATGTGCTCGTATGGCAAAGCAATAGAGAGGAGAACTCACATATTGATAGTAAGAGAATGTGAAATGTGCAAATAGGAACGGGATGTTTTACAAGAGGAAAATAGCAGGGAAAGGGACGAACGAATGTGACATGGACGAGTTTGGTACACTAGATAGCAGCGAGAAAACGATCGCTATCCTAGGAGATAGATGGTCGTCACAGGCGGCGAAACAGGAAGGGGATAAGATCACAGCAAAGCATTTCTATATATGGAAACAACGCAATGAGCGCCCAATTACTGGAGGTGTCTCTATTAGGATTAGGAGCGGTGCTCCGTCTCGAAAGGGATGCGTGGCCAATGGTCAAATGACTAACGCAAGCAACAAACGAGTACTCCCCCCCCCCTCCCCCCCTCCCCTCCTCCTCTTGTTGCTCAGCTTGTTTCCGCTAAAAGTTTAGAGCACGAGCAAAGACTGATGGCTATCGTAGAGGCTCGCTTGCCTCGCCCTGGACACACCTGGTTTCCATATAAGATATACGCCTCCAAAGTACCGTACAGATACGATCCCAACACCTGTACGCACCCCTGTAATTACCGGCCTACTTTTCCCACTTCTCCATTCAAGGTAGTATACCATATAGCACTATACCCTCGCATTCCCCCAAAGCGCATCAACTCCCTTGTCTTTTCTCGGACTGATCGGCAGATGTTTGTGAAGTGGCTGCGATATTCAGTGAGGACCCCGCCTAGCCCGGCACATATCGTACCGATCACATGCTTGATACGGCGTACTGTTGTTACGGGGACCATAGTAATCAGGACCCATTGTCCACACAAAATCCTATATATTATAGTATTTTTACTAGGCATATTTGGTCCTGATTACTGTGTTCCCCCGCAATAGTGGGCGCCCGGTGTCAAGAAATACGTCGATTTGGTGTCCAGGCACAAACTGCTTTTTTTCCGACCTTGATCTAACTTCATTGTATACCGGGTAGCATTTAGAATTGGTCCCGCTGTTGCTGTGTTTCTTACAACCCAATTATCCTGTTCGTCCCGATCTGAGCCTATTTTCCTCAACACTATTTTTCTTAACTGCGGGCGCCTACTGTTGTGGTACCGGGTGTGTGTGTGTTCTTCACATTAAACCGTTCTTCTACTCGTCGATATCCAGCAAGCCCAGTGTCCGTGCTGGTTCTTCACCATAGAAAGATACGAGCTCTGTGGTCACAGGCTACGACACAGAGATATCACACCGTAATGCATTAATACCCTACGCAATACCATGCCTTCGCACTAGGTGCGGTCGACACAACATACATACATACGCCAGCAACCAAAATACACCATAAAGAAAGAGAAGCAACGAAGAAACCAAACCGAAAAAGAAAAAGGGTACTATATGGTGTTTCCAGGTATTCATGGTAACTGGTAGTACGTCGTATATACATACGCAGTTACCGCCGTGTGTGTTACAACACGCAGTACATCATACACCTACCTGGTACTGGTACATACATACCCCGTGGGGCGAAGTTCCAAACTGTTTTTCTTGACAACTGGGGATAATAAGGCCGCAAACAAGCGCCGAGCGCGTCGCCAGTCAAGGAAAGATCTCGACAAGGTCTTTGATATTTTTCCTCTCCTTCCAAGGCTGTGTGATGATATACCACAAAGTTCAAGATTGTTGTGTGCGGAGACCTCCCTGTTCTCTGCGTATGTATACTGTTGTTGTATAATAGTGGGAGGCTAGTCTCGGCATTCCATCCCACATCCAGGGGGGGGGGTGCGATCTTGAGCGCCACGTACACGGCAGTAGTCGTACCAGTGGTATTGCCCGTAGCAGCAACGGTTCCTCTTCGGACGGAATGAATGGTGAATTCGTTGATGTACCGACACCGACCGTATTTATTTGAGGACTCGAGGTGCATGGCGGTGGTCTGATATCCTCGGGTGTTTGGGGACCCGATATACCCAGCAAGGCATCGAATACGTAACAGCAGCGCTACAGAGGGGTATCCGGTATTGAGTACGGAGAAGATCCCGGGTCCCAGATGGCCAGCACGATCTGCTACTGGTACTGCTGTTGGGTGTATGAGCAACGATCTGCTGCAACCTCTGCCCAAATCTCCCTCTCGTGTCCCCTGCCCCCCCCCTTTGTCACCGCCTCTGTAGTGGAAACCTCGAAATCACGAAAATAGAAAAAAGTGATCGAGCGACCGGGGACAGAACAGTCGCGTAAAAGCAGAGTTGGGCGGTCATCACCCAGCATGGCGGATCAAGCCTCTCACGAGGTAGCCGCATCGCCTGATGGTGCGGGCAAGAAAGAACACACCGAGGACCAGCTCAAGGCGTATGCTCGCAAAGCTCGAGCGAAAATTAGAAAATTGGAGGAACAGAACCAGTCTCTGCTCGCGAAGGTGGAGGAAGCTACACGTCACAGCGCTTCGGCCAATGGTGCTGATAAGGGTGAGATGAGTTGTGCGTGCTTGCCACGTGTATCCACATTCGACAGATGCCTCTCTGGAACCATTTTCAACAACGAGGGGCACCTCTCTGGTTTGCCTCGTGTCTGTGCGTCTTGATCGGAGAATGTGTGTCGTACTCTTGCTTCTACCTTATCTCCCCGCATGTCGGATGTTGAGATTTGGTTGAAAAAAGACCGCAAAAAAAGCTGGCAGTGCGTGCGCTTGTCAGTTGTGCTCTGTCGTTGTTTCGTGTTCGGTGTGCTTGCGATGTCGCCCTCGGGTATCTATGATACGACGTCTATAGATACCCCCCTCGTGTTGACGATGCGACAGCAGTATTCAGACTATTAATAGATGTGTACACAGCTGGTGGTGGTGGTGGTGCAGAGACACACGAAACTTTTTGGGTGTGCCAATCGACCAGACTCCGCGTGCGTCGGTCGCTCGCTCGCTTCGCTTGCTCGGGTGCTTGATCAACGTTATCGTCTCACAGCACAGCTCATGGTTTAGCTGTTAGAGTCCCGTGTTGAAGAAAACGTGATGGGCCCTGCTTGCATAACGGCTGGGACAATAATCATCCATCTGCCCCTAGTCCCCAAGTCCCCACGGTCAAATACTCACATGATACCAGATATCCTATTATGTTCATGCGTACTGGTCCGAAAACGCCAAACATGTCTTGTCCAGCAGTGTGCTGCTGTAGTACATACTGGTGTGCTCGTACACCCATCCCTCGATGCGGTACACAAACAGCAGCAGCAAGCACGCCATCGTCCCCAACAGACACTGACAACAGGTCGAACACGAAGCTCGTTCAGCGGAAGTCAAGCAGTTCAGCGGAGTACGCGTAACACAATCACCCGTGTGAGAAGCTAACCCCCTCCCCCTGAAAACGTATTGATACGGCCCAATGGACTTCGCGAAAACGCTGAAACTGCGGTTTCGTGTAGGTGACCTGGACCTGCCAGAAAGAAGAGGTATACCAGTAGCCGGGAGAAGGAGGAAGTAGATGCACCTGTCAGATAGATGTGCCTGTGTGACAAAGCAGTAGAGATCAGAACTCACGTACGTCGTAGTAGGAGAATGTGAAGTGTACAAGGAGGAACGGGATGTGTTAAAAGTGGAGATGAGGGAAAGAGAAGAAGTTGACATGGAGGCGTTTGGTACACTATTAATCAGATAGCAGCGAGAAAACGATCGCTATCCTGAGGAGATAGGCGGTGGCTACAGGCGGCGAAACAAGAAGGGGACAAGATTATTCATAGCAAACAGTTTATATGTAGTATGTATATGGAAACAACGTAATGAGCGCCCAAATGTTGGAGGTGTCTCTACTACTGTCGGAGTAGGAACGGTGCTCCGTCTCGAAAGGGATGCGTGGTGAGTGGTCAAATGGCTAAGGCAGGCAACGAATGAGTACGTCCCCCCCCCCCCTCCTGGACGATTTTCCACGCTGTCACATTTGCTCGATGTGTCTATGGAAAAATTTCTGGACGAGATCTACCCGACGCCGCCATTTTCGTTTGTGTGCCCCTTGCGGAACCCTTTTATATAGTATTAATAGTGCAGTCTCTCCAGGTCAGTTTCGACGACAAACCACTCATCGTATTCTATTATTAACGGGGGGCCATAGTATATAGGACCAAATATTGTTAGTAAAAATAGGGAAACGTGCAGGTTTTTGTGTGTACCGTAGGTCCTATTAACTATGGACCCCCCTAATACAAGTACTTCGTCCCCACGATTGACCTAAAGAAACTGCAGTCCTAAAAGGATCAAGTTCGGAGAAATTCTTGAAAGGAAATTCACCCCACAGGGGGTGTATGTGTACGTTATCGTAATTGTGCTCCAGCAGTTGACACTACTGCTGTTGGCCAGCCAAGAAAGAAACAGCTACTGCTGCTGCTGTAATCTGAGCAAGCCTTACCTAGAACCTTACCCTTGGCTCCGTGACACCATCTTTGAACGAACCTTGAGCATATCTGGTAGGTTATTATACACCCGGGGTACGTACGTAGGATTTCAATGTGAAGCGCCTCTGAGCACCTTTTTCTCAGTGTTTTTTTCTTGCGTACCAGCAGGTATATAAGTGTCCCTGAAGAAAATGTGAGCCCTATGTTCTTGTTACGCTCTTAAGACTCTTCCTTATTCGTGGGCTTACACTATAATACTACTGCTGTAGAAGTGTACCAGGTGTATCTGTACATACCGCAGTCGTCCAAAAGTACGGCGGTTCTTGTACCACCATGGTTTGCTGTTGTGGTATTTTATTACCATGTCCCTAAATATATGCAATTTTTATGTTACTATTGAATACAAGATGTCCTTATACTTCGGGACTGAGTGGTATCACCCTGGGCATGAATAGAAGCAACATTTAGGCATTAGGATGAAGGCTAAACGTTCCTTATATTTCCGCCCAGAGTGGTGAAGTAACATACGGGTGATAATATAACACCCCCCCCGCCTGGGATGGATTTCCGAGCCGATTTTCTCCAAAACGTTTCAGAAGTGCGGTCCCGTTTTGGGGATAGACAGCAACAAGTACTGTAAGTCCAAGTGCTTTGTCCCCAAAACGAGACTGCAGTCCTCAACGCCTTGAAGGAGGGAGACACGCACAACGAAAACGGCGGATGTCTACAGATGTCGTCGAGATAATTCCATCTGGATGCATCAGTCGGTGTCGGTGTTTGCGCTCTCTCCGTCCGTTGTCGTGAAAATTGGCTTGGAAATTCGTCCGAGGAAGGGTGTCGTCTTACGGCCGTAGTGTGATATTGATATTATTACGGTGGACAATAGTAAATAGGACCAAATATTGTTAGTAAAAATAGGTAAATATATAGGCCTTCATGTATTCCATAGGTCCTATTAACTATGGACCCCCGCAATAGTGTGGTACCGACGGTATCATGTGTGCTTGCCTGTCATACGAAGCGCGTAAGAATTTTGAGGTGCTTGAACTTACTGGTATTCAGTACAGTGGTGCTGCTGCAGTCAGTATTCTATTACGGGGGTCCATAGTTAACAGGACCAAATATTGTTAGTAAAAATAGGTAAATATATAGGTTTCCATGTATGCCATAGGTCCTGTTAACTATGGACCCCCGCAATAGGCATAACGCACACTTCGAAGAGTATGAATAGGGCTGTCCGTCCGCACGTGCTCCAGGGGTGTACTCTGGGACGATGGTAAATATAGTGGCAAGAGGGACTGGCAGCACTATTCTGTAGGGGTACCGGGAGTACTGCCAGTGTGTTGCGGTTGTTCTCACATTACCTCTCAGATCAAGGAGTCCGAGGCCACATGAAGGACAAAGGTGCTCGAGCCCTAGTAATAGGAAGATCCGAAAAACCATACTGGTATAAATCAAAATTCGGCCGGGATGTGCGACGCTTTCTTTCCCACGTAAAAATTCACGAGACGAAGAAGGCGCACACAAGATGAAATCAAGGTGCAAGCTGAACCATCAGGGCCGCGGGTATCCGCTCAACTTACACAGCATAAGAGTTCCCCCCGTTCCCCCAACTACCCAACTCGTGGCTACTGACTACATACAGCCTGCAGCGGTGCTGTCTGGAGTAGTATACTTGTACTTGATACGGATTGAGACTGCGTCTGAAACATTGAGAATGTGACACTAATATACATATGCCCACGTCCTAAAGCTTTTGGGTTACATCATATTAGTATAATTGTATTCATTGATACATCTTGGACAGATACATACTCGTACGTACCCCAGG
Organism: Macrocystis pyrifera; assembly: GCA_031763025.1. Taxonomy (NCBI): domain Eukaryota; class Phaeophyceae; order Laminariales; family Laminariaceae; genus Macrocystis; species Macrocystis pyrifera. The sequence continues at coordinate 10,864,917 of JASSKH010000023.1, forward strand.
GTACTGATGTACCAGTAGAGTGGCAAGGAGGAAAGACCGCATCGCTCGGAGTAAATGCTTGCAGTATGACAGCCGGTTGTGAATCCCCAAGTCGTGAGCTAGAAGAAAGCGAGAAACGAAACAAAAAGAAAAAAAAAAAAAAAAAAAAGCACACACACAGAGAGCCTGTCTGAAAACCAATAATACGAATCACGGCCGGGGAGCTTCACACACGCACTGCAGCAGCACGCCTGCCGTGACCAACTGTAGACGGCTTGCGGCAAAACAAGCCAGCCCTACGTACGGGAACGAGCACGCCTGTCCGATCCTCGATACGCCGGATTGACCGAAGTCGGCGGTGTGCAGGCAGCTCTCCCATGATGGCACGGCGCTCACTCTCACCATCAGTTAGTAAGGCCAGTTAATAATTGGAAGCCTGTACGTACCCCGTAAATATTATAAAAAAAAAATTGCCCAGGGCGAAAAAAATAAACTAAAATAAAACAGGCTCAATACTAGTTATCACGGGGGGCCATAGTAAATAGGACCTGCCCCACACACAATAACTATATATTTCCCTATTTTTACGTACAATATTTAGTCCTATTTACTATGGTCCCCCGTAATATGAACCGATCTGACAGTAGTAGTACTGGATTGGTAGTGACGCAAGACTGGATTTTTTTTTCATGCTTGCGCTGGGCCGTGCGCATGTACGAGGCACAGGAACGTGATTCGCGCTAGTACGGGGGACCATAGTAAATAGGACCAATTTTTGTTAGTAAAAATAGGGAAATATATAGGTTTTTGTGTATACCGTAGGTCCTATTTACTATGGTCCCCCGTAATAGTAGGAAGACATGCCATCCACTGCCCACGCGAGACAGCCTTCAACGAGACAACCCCCACGAGCTACAGAGCAAGCCCGCCCGTTGGTGTAAACGCCTGATGGGTCGAATTCGGTTGTCTTCAGGTCTCGCAAATAGACCACCTTTGAAACCTACACACCCCGTAGAGCGCGCGATCGAGTTATCGCTATCAACAGCAGTAGTACCTCACCAAGCTTACAAACTTGAGTTTTGAGCAAATTTTCGATCTCACAGATTTTTTGTTCGGGTTACGTTTTTTCGTTTCAAATTTGTGATATGTAATCCAGCTCATTCGTGTAAGCCGCCGGGCCTACACAAAATGAAAACAAAATTGAGCGGACGAACACACGAACAAAACATATAATGATACGTCGATTAAATATTGGAAGCCCGTATGCACGCATGCCGCTGCTGTGAAGAGGCCTTGTACGTGGCGAATGGCGAAAGGCGAAAACAGTGAACGAAAAACCAAAACGGCCTCATTACTTTTTCAACACCGAAACACCTCAAAATGTCAAACAACTACCGTATGCACCTGGTATAATATGCGTGATTGGGCACAATTCGACGCGAGGCGACGAGGGAAGGAAGAAAGTGCAGAACTCTTCTCGCAGTAAAAGGGCAAGGCACTTCCCGTAGTGGGTAGGGGGCAGGGGGGGAAATAGCCTACTTGGTGACCCCGGATATGAGAAGGGCGAAGACAATGAATGGCACGGGAATACAATAAAATGTAAAGTAAAGTAACTTACGCATCCTGTTTAACCATCTATTAATAATAGTCGAACTCTGTCCAGGAAGGCAACCAGCCCTCGCTTACGAGGATTCAGTGGTAAGTATGTGTATGTATGTGTGTATGTATGTACCAGGTGTCTGTAGAGGAAGAGCAGGGTACTGCGATATCTCATTTTTGTTTTTGTACGGGGCAGATTTCTGCGACATTTCTGCGATAATTCGATGCCTGGTACTACTTACTCTGCTCTGTACCAGGTGGTACATTATGTCGACTCATTCCGTCCGTATGTAGAATATGAGCAGCATATCGAAATAGCATAATGTGTTCGCGTTCCGTTCTGCCGGCGTTCGGGTAGACCCACGAAGTCATTCGATTGATCTGTTGGTCGAAATGATAACTAGTCCTCAGCAAAGTCCCAGCGGATATTGATTATATCGTGGTATGATGTATGATACCTGGTACCTCAGTATCGTGTTGTGATCTGTGTGATTCATGCTTTACAGCAGTACTGCTGCAACTGCTGCTGCTGCTGCTGCTGCTGCTGCTGCTGCTGCTGCTGCTGCTGCTGCTGCTGCTGCTGCTGCTGCCGTGTTGGCGCGATGTCCCCATGCATGTGTCCCCCCCTACATGGCGAAAGTGCTGAATGAAGTGGCCTCCTCGAACCCTTCGCATCATATCTTTACTTTGTGTATTCTACACAGATGGAGGTAGGGCTCGCCAGGCGGGTTCGAACCCCGCTGAGGTCGCGTCCAAGTATCGATTCACCGTAAGATTAAGGTCGTGATACGATAGCGTCTCCTAAAAAAATGAAGTTCAACTCTCGCTAACCCACGTCATTCCATCCATTCATCGTGGACCCCCTATATAGTACCGGCTGAGTAGTACCTGTTGCCCTGTACAGCAGTGCCTGTGGAATCTCTTGGTACAGTTGGGATTGACCAGTGCAGTAGTGTGCGGAGGGAGTAGTGCCGATTGCCGCTACAGCGCCGGTGTCACTGGCTGGCGCATACCGACGCTATAGAGGGACCTCTACTGCATTCCAATTGCTCCATCCCTCCAGCTCCTTCCTCCCTCCATTTGCATTTCGTGACTCGAGACTGGGGGTAGCATAGCAGGTGCTCCTCCCCCCTCCCCACTACTGTGCTTCGCGCCTTCATTATTGTGCCAGTACACGAACCAGTATACTATTGATGGAAGTGACACTACCAGGTATGTTTATGGTTGTCGGCATCTTCTCTTGAAACCGCTATTTTTTTACGTATGATGTTCAGCAGCACAGCGGCAGTGTTGCTCCCTTCCTTTATGGTGCCGGTTGGGTTTGTATGCGCCAGCCAGCCGACACTAACGGCGCTACAGCGGGCAACCGGCACTACTCCACCGGCATTGTAGAGGGACCACGACTGTGTAGTATACCCAAGCGACTTTCCTGAACCGATCGGATCGATTTTTCTTGCCATCGTCTCTCTGCTCGGGTCAGCGCGCAGTATCTCTGTGTGAAAGTGCTCCTTCTACCGTCGTCGTAGTAACGAGAACCAAACTTGGTGTGTGTGTGAACATACGGCGGTACGTGTGTTTTGGGCGCATCGTGAGTTCTGATCAACTTCAACCCCTCGCGAATAGACGATTGACAAGACCGCACTCGTAGTGTTTTTTTTCGCGTTGCTCCTGTGCATCCCTTGGCGACCGAGCTCAGCTACAGCAGTGTAGTGCAGGACGCCCAAAAAAACGATAACGTGCCTTTTTTTTTTTTCGCCTGCATGATTGTCGGAAAGGCTCAAGGGCTGTGATGTTGTGGTTTTGGAGCAAGATAGGCCCAAGACGGCGATTTTTTTTTCGCTTGTTAATATGCGAGGGCTCGTTCGTTACGCTTGGCAATAACGACCGACAGTAGAGGTACATGAGCGGTCTGCGAGCAATGATGGCGTTGCTCTATATCGCAATGTCCCTGAATTATTTTGTCTCTTTGTATTGAATATTACTGTACCAAAGGTACTTTTAACTTTCAGGGATAGAGTGATCGCATACCCCCCTGGGATGTTTTTTTTCGCGAGCCGACCTTCTCCAAGCCATGGCTTGAGGGGGGATACGCGCAACGAAAATGGTGGCCTTTGGAACTTCCTCGTTGGGACCTTTCCACACCTCGAACGGGCAGATCATGATCTATCTATTTACTGTAGATCATCTATTTCGGGGGGCCGTAGTAAATAGGGCCAAATATGGTTAGTAAAAATACGGAAATATATAGGTTTTCGTGTGTACCGTAGGTCCTGTTTACTATGGCCCGTCGAAATAGTTCCTTTCCTGCCGTTGTGAGAGTTTGCGCAGGATCTGCACATGACGGCGGACCATAGTAATTAGGACCCATCATATTTCAGTATATTTACTGAGCGTATTTGGTCCTAATTTTCTACGCTCCCCCGCAATACGTAGAAATCCAATTCGGAAAAACATGTGAGAGATTGTCATGCGAATTTTACACGGAACCCCCCACTCGGCAACATGAGCTGTAGGTGATGCATCTGCCCTTGGAAAGATCTAAATGATGGTTTGGGAACCGATGTTCCGTTCGAGGCGTGGAGCCCTCTCCATAGACGCATCGCTCGATGTTCGCACCGGGCGATGTCGACAGAAGATTGTCTCGGAGAATCGTGGGAGGGAATGCGTGTTACATCTGCGTGTTCTGCGGTACAGCAGCAGCAGTGGTATCGTGTCCAGTTTAACACCACCCGGTTTAGGGGCATGGTATAGAGATGAAACCGGGTGCACCGATCGGCCTGGCAAACTTCTTGAAATCAGTAGGGGATACGTTTTTCAGTATTACGGGGGATCATAGTAAATAGGACCTGTGATACACACAAGAAACTATATATTTACCCATTTTTACTGACAACATTTGGTCCTATTTACTATGGTCCCCCGTAATAGTGAAAGATGAGACTTTATTAGAGATGAGACCACGTTTGTTGGTTTGCCACGGGTACACCACTGCTGTCTGCTGTTCCGAATTTTGCAGCATGCTGTCGCTCATGTATTGCGGGGGTTCATAGTTAACAGGACCTATGGCATACATAAAAACCTACATATTTAGGTAATTTTACTAACAATGTTTGGTCCTGTTTACTATGTTCCCCCGTAATAGTAGCAGTAGAGCTCTGTGAGCGGAGATGTCGCCGAGTCCCATGGCAGCAGGTATAAAGTATGTCTATGCCCTCGGAAGGCTAAAACATTTTTTTTTTTTTTCAAGACGACATACAAACGTACTTGCTGATAGCGGCAATAGCAGTTTCGCTGAGATTGGGATGCGCGGCGATACGATACTATTATACCGGTTTGATCGTAAACATGCGGGACGTTTTTTAGATGGCAACATAAGGTTTACATGTACGTTATGTTTGTTGTCAGACTGATAGCGCGTGCGCGTGCTTTGCGTGTTTGCCGTCACGTGTGCGGTACTAGCAACAGTACCACTGCCCCTGCTACAATGCCAATACGACTTCCGTGTCACACTCGGGTGATAAGGTAGCACCCCCCCCGTCCCAGCGCTTGGTGCAACAAGCAATGTCTGCCTGGTCGGTGAAAACCTGACGTGCTCCGTCGTCCCGGCATTGTAGGGATGCGAGGGTCTACGGTCATACGACTACGGTCAACATGCATGATAGTGAGTACACCCCCCCCCCCCCCCCTGGGACGAGTTTCAGAGCCGATTTCTCCAAAACATGAAAATGAAAATGGCAGTTCAAGGAAGAAGAATCTCATCGACGTTTTTTTTTTTTTTCATATATAGACGCGTTGCTCGGTGTTTTTTCACTCTCCCCCGTTGTTCGGAGAGAATCAGCTCGGAAATTCGCCCCAGGGGTGTGTGTTATGGTATCGCCCTAGTGGGATGGTTATGTTTTGACCAGTACTGTAGTGTGATAGTGTGATACGGGTACTGATATCAATCAACATTACCACGACCAACACCACCGTGACCACTACTACGTACGGTATTTTGCGACGAATCTTGTAATGAATCAATTCAGTGGGTTTACTTGTGGTCTGTTTCCTATATATATATATATATATATGTAAATGACCCCAACCTATGGGACTACCTTCCCAAGAGTGAACCCCAAAATGGTTAGAAGTGGCATTCTGGACATTTTTTTCCACAGCCTTCATAGCAATGTCCGAAAACTTCGAGGGTCGAGGTCATTTCTTTTTTAGTAGAAACAGGCCACAAGAAACCCAATGACAAAATTGTTTTCAACCTTATTCTTCGCAAACCTCGTGCTAATTCACGACTCCTACTGTGCTCACGACCAACGCGCGATGGTGTCCCGCTGCGTGTGCGCGACCGGCGCGCGCGACCCTTTAGGCATGCTGGCATCCGTTCGCGAGGAGGCAGAGCTATGGAAGGTGAAGTACCAGGAACAAGTGGAGGCCTTCGCTGCCACGCCGAACGGGGACGGCGCACACGGTGAGCCTCCACACAGCCCCGCATCATATGCCGCCGCACAAACGCGGCGGGGCAGGCTCTTGAGATGTCGCCCTGCCTGAGATGTTTCCCTGTCAAGGGCAAGGAAACGCCTCCTCCGAGGGGTGCGGGTAGGGCTGTGACTCGCAGCCGATTCCTCCGATTCAATCGTACGATTCAGTCGACATTGGAATTGAATAATGGAGATGATTGTTGTGCCCACTTCTTTTATAACGTCTTCACACCTCGGACAGATGGTGATCCATCTATCGATGGATAGATCATCTAGATCATCACCTGCCGTTGTCAGAGGTTGTGTAGGATCTGCATGCAGTACAGATCCAACCCAGGAAACATGTGCTACTGTAAATAATGCAAATTACACATGTCCCACCCTCCAAACAACTTGACCTACAGTAGATCATACACGATCAGGAATAAATCTTGCTTGAAATATCTATAGATCATGAGGTGGGAATGATCTGTAGATGATCTGTCCGAGATGTGAACGTCTTTTACTGGCTACCGGCTACATTGCCCCCGTCACCGGGCAGGGGAGGGCGATGGGGGCTCGAATCGCGTGTTCGAATTCACTCGGAACTTCAGGAGAGTCTCGACGTGGTTTAATTATAAACGCGATTCAACCCCGTTCAGGCCTCACGGAGGCAGAGTACTGATAGGGTTTAATCGGCTTGGCCGAAATCGATGTACAGTAGATTCGACCAGTTTTTTGCTCTGATTTGAACAGCCCGCTATGAGTGCGTACGGGAGTACCTGGTACGTTTTACGGCCACGGCTCTTCGTTAGTGCTGCTGCTAGCAGTGTTGCTCAACACGTGGGGGTCTGTTAACATGTGCATCTTCGTGCGGTGCCCTTCCCGTCGTTGGCGGACGGGTTTTGCACGTGTCCCATAGGTGTGGCATGTTTAGCTGTAGTAGGCTGTGAGTGGTTTCGTGTGTGCAACAGTGGGGGCGAGGCTTAGTTGTGTGTGGCGGCTGTACGGTGTGGCAGGTAGGTGTATTCGGTGGCAGCTCTGGAGGGTATAGTAGCGCAGGGCCCCCGCTCCCGCCACCCCAGCGTAGTTTTTTTTTTTTTTTACTTTTGTTCGCCTTGCCTTAGCTTAAGCTGGGCTTAGCTTTGCTTAGCTTAGCTTCCCTTGTCCGACCTCACCTCACCTCACGTTACCTTACCTTACCTCACGTTTCCTCACGTTACCTTACCCCACCCGAGTTCATACTATCTGAACTTGTTTGACCTTTCCTTGCCCTACCTAACCTTGCCTCATCTTATCTTAGCTCACATCATCTCACCTTATCTAATTTACCCTACCCTACCGTACCCTACCTTCCCTTGCCTTACATCACGCTACGCTGTACGACATGGCGCTGTTATGGACCTGCTGCGTTCCGTTGACATGTTGCCACACTTATTACTACGTACACACGTGCGTCCTACAGTACATTACAATACATTACTCTAGCTGCACGCGAAATGGCGCTGCAGTAACATCTCTCTCTGTCTCTCTGTTTATGTGCTTGTTTTGTTCTGTTGCTTTCGCGGTTCTCGTCTTTCTCCTGCACGAAGGACGGCTGGCGGATGTGGAAGAAGAGCTGGAGCAGACGAAGGCGGCAGGCCTACTTGCTCAACAGTCCCTCAACGCCAAGCACGAGGAGGTACGTAGGGGTTTCCGTCCGGCTGCAAGCAACATTTAAACGGCGGGGGGGGGGGGGGGGTGAGGGAGATATATCGCCCAGAAAGGCGGTAATGTGAAGCACGTCGAGGTGTTGAGCGATCAAAGTCCCGCCGTTAGCATGCGGTCCTTTCTCTCTGTGTCTGTCTCTCCCCCTCCCCCCCCCCTGCCTCCCTCCCTCACTCCCTCCCTGCCTCTCCCGAACCCCCATAAGCCCAAAGCCTCCCGACGGGCGACCTTTCCAGTACTGAGACAGCACTTGACAAATTGAGAGTCGAACAGTTTTCGGCTCGATGTTTTGCACCATAAACATGAGAATATCATACTGAAATTAGTGTAGGACACAACCCTGCCTCACAGGTCAATTTGACCCCTTTTTTTAACTGGCAACAAGAATATTCTCCACTAATTTCAAGTTGTTTTTCTCCCGCAAGATGATTTTACAGCGCTGAAGGGGTCACGTAACCCCTTAAGTACTTACAACCATTGTTTCGGGACAAACTACTTGGGAGTTAGTGTGGGACAATTTTTTTCCAATAGTAAAAGGGTGAGCTTGCCCCCCAAAATACTGTCCATCGCGTACTTTTATATCGGGATGCCTCTTTTCTGCCGTCTGCATCTGCATCATCCTTCGCCCCCCCCGTCCAGGAATCCCGGCGGCTTCAGGGTGTGATCGAGTCCCTACGGCTCGAGGGGGCGAGCCGCGACGGCGCTGTTCGTCAGGCAGAGCAGGCGTCTGTCGACCTCGAAGAGCAGGTGGAAGGGCTTCTGAGAGACGCAGGGACGCTGGAGCACCGCCTTGTCGGCGCGCAGCAGGAGCGAGACGAGGCAGTGGCCCGCTGTTCTGATCTGGAGGGGGAGGTCCAGCGCCTCAGCGTTGAGGCGCGGGACGCGGCCGAGGGCAAGGCGGGGGAGGTGGGGCGCCTCGAAGCGGAGCGGGAGTCTGTACGGGTCGAGCTCGAGCAGCAGTACGAGCAGCAGCGAGAAAAGCAGCAGGAGCAGCAACAGGAGAAGCAGCGAGAGCAGCTGGAGTCTTTGCGGGTTGAGCTCGAGCAGCAACAGGAGCAGCAGCAGCAGCAGCTGGAATCTCTGCGCGTTGAGCTCAAGCAGCAGCAGGAACGACAGCGGGAGCAGCGGCTGGAGCAGCAGCAGGGGTTGGAGCAACAACAGCAAAGCCTGGAACAGCAGCAAAGCCTGGAACAGCAACAGAAGCTAAAGCTGGAGCAGGCGCTCGCCGATGCGCTGGAGGAGTCGGAGACGCTTCGGCGCGAACTCGAGGAGGCCCGGACCGCCGAGGACGGCAAGTCCGAGTCCCTGCAAAACCTTGTGGCGGAGTCAGCGAAGGAACGCGATGAGGCGTTGGCGGAGCTGGGAGGCGCTAGGGCCGAGTTGGAGATGTTCGAGTGTCGGACACAAGAGATCGCGGCGAATGTCGCGGTTGTTGAGCGGGAGAGGAACGAGGCGAAAGCCGAAGCATTGGCGCTGAAGGGCGAGCTGGACGAGCTCAGGTCCGAGCTGGAGGTGTTCGAGTCGCGGGCGGACGGTGCTGAGTCGCGGGCCGACGGCGCTGCCGCGAATGTGGCTGCTGTGGAGGCGGAGAGGGACGAGGCGGTGGCCAAGGTCGTGGCTGCGAAGGGGGAGCTGGATGGGCTTAAGGCTGCGCTGGAGGCGTTTGAGTCGCGAGCGGATGGGAACGCGGCGAAGGTTGTGGTTGTGGAGCGGGAGCGGGATGCAGCGATGGCCGAGGTGGTTGGTTTGAAGGAAGAGCTCGAGGGGGCTAGGGCGGAATTGGAGCGGGAGAGGGAGGCGGTGGCTGTCGGGGTGGAGCGGGAACGACAGCGGGAGCGTGAGCGTGATGAAACTGCTGCCAGGGAGAAGGTGAATCCGTCGCCGTATCATTTGTATCTTCGTGGCCGGGAGGCAAGCGTGTTTTGCGCACGTGGTGACTCTGTGGAACTGGAACTGGGGGAGCGAGGCGATGTTCAGAATGAATTGGACTCCGATTTCGTAGCGCCGAAAACGTATTGGTTTGGAGTCGACCGAGTATAGCTGTTGCGACGAAGAGAGAAAAAAAAGAGTGTGTTGTGCTGTTGTGTGCATGCATGTTCATGTGTTGGAACATAATCTACCAGCATCCCTACCCTCTAATGCCATCGCCAAAAAAAATAAAACCGAAACCGAAACGCATGTGTTGGGACACAAATATACCACATGCTAACCCATCTGATGCCGCCGCCAAACCGAAACCCAAATCGATACCGAAATCGATAACGAAAGTGAAACTGAAACCGAAACCGAAACCGAAACCGAAACCAGGAGCAGGCGGAAGCGAAGGTGGGTTCCGCGGCTGGTGCTGATGTTGGTGCTGGTGCTGCCGCAGAGACGGCGGCGCTCCGGCAAGAGTTTGACACGGAGCGCGACGCTTTGAGCGCTAGCCTATTGGAAGCCGAGGCGGCGAGGTCGACCGCCGAGCGGGAGGTGGCAGCGCTTCGGGAGAGGTGGGTGGGTTGGTAGATGAGGGATAGGAACTGCATTTATTTTCGGGGGACCATTCGTAGTAAATAGGACCAAATATTGTTAGTAGAAATAGGGAAATATATAGTTTTTGGTGTGTACCGTAGGTCCTATTTACTATGGTCTCCCGTAATATTAAGTAACACTACGGTAGGGTTGCACATAGGAATGAGCACTACCATAGGAGTTGCAATCAGGAATGAGCACAACGGTAGGGGTTGCAATTAGGGCTAGCACCACGACAGGAACTGCATATATTTTCGGGGGACCATAGTAAATAGGACCAAATACTGTTGGTAAAAATAGGTAAATATATAGGTTTTTATGTATGCCATAGGTCCTATTAACTATGGACCCCCCGTAATAGCAGGTTGCAATTAGGGCTATTACGGGGGTCCATAGTTAATAGGACCTATGGCATACATAAAAACCTATATATTTACCTATTTTTTACTAACAATACTTGGTCCTGTTAACTATGGTCCCCCGTAATAGCACGTTTCCGCGAAAATGTTTTTCAGAATGACGGGGGGCTCCTCGACTGAAAAAACTAGACTACCAAATATCGTCACAATATCAGATAAGAGTTGGTGTTAATTGTGTTTTACCTTATTTTTCTTGATTCACGTGATGTAAATGAAGGCCACGGGATTACTCATCATTGAGTTAATTTTTTTATCCTCATTTTTTTTTCAACTCGAAAATAGTTTTTTGGTAAAAACCATTTTTTTTGGTATGAGGCATATAGCTCCTCAAGCAAGGGTCGTCAAAATAAGTTATGTACCGCTCCGGCCGTTTATGCACTAATATCGAGACCGAGCGGTCCTTGTGTGCTATAAACCCCCCTACCGGTCGCTCGTGTCTGGCGAAGGTTGGGGACAGTCGACTCTACTCGTCGGGGGTTCTACCCTTCAGAACCTTGGACACCTCACACAGATCATCTACAGATAGATCATCTGTTGCGGAACTTGGTAACCAGGGCAAGTTGTGCTTACGGTAGTAAAAGCACTGAAATGTATACCTGGTAGGTTTTTGTGCATATGATGGGTCCTGATCACTGTTAATATGCCCCCCCGTAATTGATCATCTACTGATATATCCTTCACCTGCTCTTCTGAGGTGTGCAGGAGCTGCTTTGTACAAATCCAGCCCAGGTGACATGTTCTACTGTAATAGTGTGGATCACGTGGGCTACATCGTACATACCAGGAATAGGTCTGACCTGAAAGACTTGTGGATGGTCTGTAGATGGTCTCTTGCCCGCTTTTTAGGGTGTGTGTGTGTGTTTTTTTTTTTTTTCGTGTATGTGAAGTAGACACCTCAGCTGTGGGAACTCGTCTTTACAAGTTGCGTGTGATATCTATATTTCGGTCGCATGTGCTACTATATTGTGTATACGGTAAACATGTACTGTCGAAATGGTACACTATAATGGTATGTAATGGTACAACTGTAGTACTGGCTGTATCTGATTTTCGCCGTACAGTATCGGAAAAAAAAGTTCTGAAAAAATAAAAAAATATATACCAGGTATAAATGAAAACAAGGCAGCAAGAATCGAAACGTAATCGAAAAAATAGAGGATGACACAACAGACACGAAAAAACAAGGAACGAAAAAAAAATGAAGAGCTATACTGAGTGCACCTGGTGTTTGCTGTGTGTGTCTTGTGTTTTTGCCGCTCTCGCGCGTATCAGAGCGGGAGGTTTGGAGGAGCAGCTGGACGATCTGCGAAAGAACTTTGCGGAAGCTTCTGCTTCTCTGGGGGTGAGGTGTTGCTTCGTACGAAGCTGTTGGTGTTGGTGTTGGTGAGGATGATGGTGTTGAGGTCGAGGTGCTGTTTGGGATTGTTGGTGGTATTGTTGCTGTTGTTGGTGGTGGAATTGGTGTTGTTGTTGTTGCTGTTGTTGTTGGTGGTGGTGTGTAAATGCCCTTGGGTCCTGGCGAATGTGAGGTCAGAAACCCGTGGAGGGCGAGAATGCATGATGCATACGCACTGGGTGCGCCAACAACAACTTTTAGCTGGCGACAAGGACGAGCGCGGCATCCAAGAGAATGGCCCGTGACCAACGATAGCCTGGACGAGGGCCTGGAAAATTGTACCTGGTATATCGGCAGACCTTAACTGGGCACGAGTATCACGCCTACTTATCATTCGCAGACTGGCACTGGCATGCGGGCATCGAGGGTGTTTGCAGTGTCTCTGCTGCTCGTCGACTATATACGGCTGACTCGCCGACTGTGCCGTCGTTGTCGTGCAGGCTAGAGACGCCGAGGAGAGCGCTCGAGCGCGAGGCGGGGTATCAACCGACGCTACAGTTGAAACGGCCGAAGCCGCTGAAAATGCCGATTCGGTTGAAACCGTCGTCGGAGCACCCGAAGCGGCACGTGCTGCCGACGCCGGTCCGTCATCATCACCACCATCAGAAGCGGCCTTGCTGCAGGCGAGGTGCGAAGAGCTCGAGGTGGAAGCCACAGCAGCCGCAGAGAAGGTGAGGGGGGTTTCCAGCCGAGGCGAAGAAGCGCGCGCGGGGGGGGGGGGGGGGGGGTACTCATGTCATGCATGGCCGTGGCCGTATGACCGTAGACCCTCGCGTCCCTACAATGACGAACCGCACCGTGCCGTACCATAGCATACTGTAATATATCCGTATCATGCCTTCCTGTACCGTACCATGTCGCCCCATACCACGCATATCGTATCATATCATTACCGCACCGTGCCATGCCGTGCATGTCCGCATCGCACTCTACCGTACCGTATGTCGCATAAGGCGCCGTGCCGGATGTTGGCATGCCGTCCCGTACCGTGCGACGCCGTGCCGCACCACGCCGAGTCTAACCGTACCATGCCGTGCCGTCCCTTGTATTTCGACGGGCTCCTCGGTGAACACAGATTGAAGTCTTGCAGACAAAGCTCAGCGACAGCGTCGCAGCCGCCACCGCTGCTACTGCTGCTGCTGCTGCTGCTGCTGCTGCCGCTGCCGAGAAGGAGGAGGGCAAGCTGATTGGAGCGACGGCGCGCGCGACCGCGGCAACAGCGGTGGGGGCCGCAAACGAGGAGGGGCAGGAGGAGGGGGGAGCCTTGGATGCGACACCCGAGACGATTCCTGGTTCGGATAGCGGGGAGGGAGGAGGGGGGGGAGAGGGAGGAGGTGCAATAGCAGCAGCAGCAGCAGCAGCAGCAGCAGCGACAGCGGCAGCACTGGAGGCGGCGAGGGTGGAGACAGCGGCGTTAGCAGCGCAAGCAGCGGAGGCGGCGGGGGAAGAGGCGACCAGGGTGCAGGACATGCTTGAAGGGCAGCTGCGGGAGGCCGAGGCTTCGGCGGCAGGGTCCAAGGGAGCTCTAGAAGAGATGGAAGGCGTTGTCGCTGGCCTGCGGAAAGAAGGGGTGTGTTTGTGGCGATGGTTGCTGAACACGAAGCGGAGCGGTGTGAAGGGGATGCTTGCTTGACGGCTTGTTGTGCGGCTCGTATTCTGTTTTGCGCGCGGTCGAAGAATCACACCAAAGCTTGCAAAGGATTTTTGATAATTTTTTTTCGATCTCACAACGGAGGTGCTTCGTTTTTTTTTGTTCTGCAATTTCATTTGGATGATGCACCGTTGACGCTTCTGCTCGGCAAAGGACGTACCTGGTACTGGTTAGTCGGCGCGGTAGAGCAAGGGGAGCGTGTCAAGCATACCATCATGCCAAACTGTGCCCCACCCCCCGTCCTTCCCCGACCCGCCACTCCCCCCCATCCACCCCCCCCCCCTCCCCCCTCCGCTTCCCTGACTTCCCCCCGGCCCACGGTTTTCAATCTGACTCTCGTTTTGCTTTCTCCTAGGCGGCGCTGAACACGCGCCTGCTGGAGCTTACCTCCGATGCCACCGCGGCCGCAGAAAACGCCTCCCTTGCGAGGGAAAGCCTTCAGGCGGAGAAAGACGCGGTCCAATCAGCGACCGAACGGGCCGATTCCGCTGAAAAGTTGGCAAAGGAGTTGCAGGAGAATATGCGGACGTTGACAACCGAGACGGGAGGCGTTTCGGAGGCGTTACGCGTAGAGAAGGTGGGAGTTAGTTTTGTTGATGTCGTTGTTTTTTGTTTTGTTGTTGATGTTGGTTTCCGTTGGTGATTGATTGCTGCTGTTTCTGTCGATGATTAGATATATATATATATTTGTTTCTTGTCGATTGCTCCGGCTGCAGGCTGGTCTAGAGTACCGACTGCAGGAGGCAGGCGAAGAGATCTCCCGCTCGCAGCAGGCGCTGGCAGAAGCTGTGTCGGCCGCGGCAGCGGCGGAAAAAGCGGCGGAGGCGGCGGCTCTGGCACAGGTAAGCCCCTGTCGAAAAACGATCATGACGATATCGGTTTTCATCCCCTTTGGAAAAGCAGGGCGGTGGGTTTGTTGACTACGTGTGAGTCGCTGCCGACTTAGTTATTAGTTGGCCAGAGATATTGATGTTGTTAATGGTAGCGTGCTGTTCTTTTGCGATTTTCTGCGCCGATGTATCTGACGTGGCGCGTGTGTTGGCTGTCTCGTCGTTTGTGTTTTTTAATCGATATCAGGTAAGTAACACCAGGTACCTGGTAAATCAGGTAGTTGGCTTGCTCCCCCCCCCCCCCCCTACCTAAATAACCACCACTCTCTCGAAATACGAAGGCAGTTTGGACCCCTCGATAGCGACCAAAGCAATGATTGGTTAATCACTCTGCTGGTATCAACCATCTACGAGCAAATATGTCAGGAGACGGCACTTTCGTCCTTTGACGGAGACAGCGACTTTGCCTCGACATGCCTCGAGTACTGACACCAGGCTACCACCAGGTGGGTTTTAGTCTTGGAACACTCGGCCCTACACCCTTGCCAGCGCACGTTTTTCCTTGCTTGACATGCATCTCCTGACATGTTTGTCTACGAGCAATACGAGTAGGATCATGCTGTTTGCGGCCGTGCCGTACGACTCCCTTACATTCAACCATTGTAATACCTCGGGCACCGATTTTTGCACCACATCCACCAATCACGCATTGGCCCGTAATAGCTGCAATCGTCATCTTTTACCGTCAAAACTTCCCCTGGAGGGTTAGAGTGATAAAACCGAGGGATCGATGGCCCGAAATATAAGGATCTTTATACATTTATTTTCAACACCAAGCGTTCCTTGTATTCACGCCCGGAGTGGTAAATGTATGCGTTTCAAGCATTTTAGCTCAGGCCTGTCAGAACTGCAGCCAGTCCCGTTTTGGGGGGCGAACGATTACGGAGGACCACAGTAAATAGCACCTGCGGTGCACACAAAAAAAAACTGGATATTTCCCTATTTTTACTATTACGGGGGTCCATAGTTAACAGGACCTATGGTGTACATAAAAACCTATATATTTGCCTATTTTTACTAACAAAATTTGGTCCCGTTAACTATGGACCCCCGTAATATCAAAATTTGGTCCTGTTTACTATGGTCCCCCGTAGTGCTTGTGATTGGAGCGCTTTGTCCCGAATACGGGACTGACTGCAGTTTGCCCCCGATGGGTCGTCGTCATGTAGTCTAAGCGGTCCTTGCGTTTGTGGAGTCGTGAAGTCCCCAGCTCTTCGGAGGAAAAACCTTTTGTTGAAAACAAGTGCCACTCCGGCCGGAGGTACAGGGAACGTATAAACGTTAATATGAAGACCAAGCGGTCGTTGTATTTACGGCCGGATGGGTACCGTTTGCAGCATTCTGTGCACCTCGGACGTATCATGGTATGTATGTCTACAGCAGACCATGATCGATCTGTCTGCAGCAGATCATGATCTATCTCTCTCTGCAGCAGATGATGACCTATCTGTCTGCAGCAGATGATGACCTATCTGTCTGCAGCAGATGATGACCTATCTGTCTGAAGCAGATGATGACCTGTCTGTCTGCAGCAGATGATGACCTATCTGTCTACAGCAGACCATGATCGATCTGTCTGCAGCAGATCATGATCTATCTCTCTGCAGCAGATCATGACCTATCTGTCTGCAGCAGATGATGACCTATCTGTCTGCAGCAGATGATGACCTATCTGTCTGCAGCAGATGATGACCTATCTGTCTGCAGCAGATGATGACCTATCTGTCTGCAGCAGATCATGACCTATCTGTATGCAGCGGATCATCACCAAGGGTCCCTCACCTACCTGCCTTGGACGAGAGGCTGTGCAGAGTCTGCATCGTAGGGTGCACAGACCCAACCCCAGGAAGAGCTTGTAGAAGCGTTTGCGGATTATTCCGTGCCCGCACCCAGCAACACTAGCTGCTGGAACTCATACCGGCAGGTGTGCAGCGTACAAGTTCGGGAATAGATGTATGTGCCCTGAAAACAGATCGAGATGATTGAAGTGGGAAACGATTGTCTGCCCGCCGACTTGTGCAGGGTTGGGCGCACAAAGCAACAGCCCGGCCCGTGGGGGCAGGGGATATGTGTGACCAGCGAAATGTAAGGAGCTCTGCGACGCGCATAGCAGCACGGTGAGACCTCGCACCGCTGTTGTGTGCGTGCTCTCGCGCTCACACTCTACAAAAACGGGTGATAAGAGTGAAGTCGTCATTTTTAAGTCGCCATACGGTATACCGGGTACCTGGTATATGGTCCGCGACAGGAGCATCAGTGATGGCGTGAACGTTTCAAAACGTCGTTTTTTTCTTTTTTGCGTAACTCTACTCTTCTCACGCAGCGAAAAAATAGTTCGCAACTCTCTCCCTGGTGCTTCGTATATATGGATGACCCACGGGAGAAGTCGTCATTTACAAAAAAAAAAATTGTGTGGGTCGCAATACGGCTTTTGACCCCTTTTACCACTGCAGGCCTGTGTGTGTGTTTCT
This sequence comes from Macrocystis pyrifera, assembly GCA_031763025.1. NCBI lineage: Eukaryota > Phaeophyceae > Laminariales > Laminariaceae > Macrocystis > Macrocystis pyrifera. The sequence goes on from JASSKH010000023.1 coordinate 10,881,991, forward strand.
TCACATTAAACCGTTCTTCTACTCGTCGACATCCAGCAAGCCCAGTGTCCGTGCTGATTCTTCACCCTAGAAAGATGCGAGCTCTGTGGTCGCAGACTACGACACAGAGATAACACACCGTAATGCATTAATAACCTACGCAATACCATGCCTTCGCACTAGGTGCGGCCGACACAGCATACATACATACGCCAGCAACCGAAATACACCATAAATAAAGAGAAGCAACGAAGAAACCAAACCGAAAAAGAAGAAGAAAAGAGAAAATGAAAAGGAGAAGAATCCCAAGTAGTACAGAGACTTGAATGTGATTTTAGTTGCAAGTGTTTTGTCCCAAAAATGGGAGAATGTATTTTTGTCAGCCTTTTTTTTTGTTTTGCGGCAAAATATGTTTTCACCCTGGGCACTACCGACCCCCAGACGTCGAACGCGAGGTCGTACCCCTACGTGTTAACGCGCGACCGAGGTGTTACACACAGCTGCCGTGTTTTTTTTCCTTGAATAAATTAATACCTGGTATAGCGAAAGTCTGATTCCAACTGAGTTGTTCCGAGAAGGTGGATGCGGTTTTCCGGGGGAAAGGGGCGTGATTATAAGTGTGCAACCAATGATTGTGAATACTTGCGTCCGCACACTGCCGGCATGCAGGCTTGAGCGCACGTGCAGTGTTGTACGCGAGCTTTTACGCGTGCGCGGCATTTTGTCGTGGGACTTGAGCATGTACGCTAATCGACGCGGAGTCGACGAGGGAAGTGCTGTAGGTGCTGAAGCCTTCCCGCGGTAAAATGCAAGAAAGGCACGTGCCGTATCGGGAAGGGGAGAGAAAAACGCCTACTAGTACTGTGTGACCCCGAATCTGGGTCGCGACCATTACTAGGAGGGAGCAGGAGGAAGAAGGGCGAAGATGGTAAATGGACCGGCCAAAAACTAATACCTGATACCCGGTGTAGATTTTTTGACAAGTTACGTCAGCAGTAACAGTGACATACCGTGAACAGTGGCAATGAACGGTAACAGTAGCACACCGATATAACCAGTAACAAAATGCCAGGCGCAGTGACAGTGACCTTACAGCAGATGGTGCCACTTCAACCGTGGAGTAGCAGTAGCAGCGGTAAAGCTCTCTTATCAGTCACAACTTATGCCGGCATGTAGTAAGAGCAGTATAACAGTAACAAGATGCGGTGACAAGAGTATAACCCCGTATGAGCGAGTCACAGAAACAGCAGAAGTAGCGGTCATTATCAGCCGTGTGACTGCTACCGGTTGAAACGATGTGGCAGCAGCAGTACAGACAGTAACAATATATGCAGTAGGAACAACGTAGCACCAAGATACAGGACAACAGTGACAAGTTCCTGGTGGAACAGAAACAGCGGTAGCGGTATAACGCTCACACCGAATGCCACTGGTACATCGCGGAACACAAAAGCCTATCGTCAAGGTTAAGCAATAATGGTGTCACGATAACATTCTAAGGCTTTTGGTCAGATTGGGTGGCGGGCCAACCTTGTCTTAACACACCAGTTTTTTAAGTGCAGTTTGGCGGCCAGTCAAGGAGTCGTGATTTTTTCGTGACCTGCCGTTCCCTGTTGGGATGTGTTGGGATCTGTCGTGATCTGTCGTGAACTGTCTTGACCTGTGGCGTCCTGTCGTGAACTGTCTTGGCCTGTGGCGTCCTGTCGTGATCCGTATCAACTGTAAACCCTGTCGTGACCTGCTGTGACCTGTCGCGATCTGTCGTGACGTGTCGTGACCTTTAGCGGAACTGTCGGCGCCTGTGGTGACGTGTGATGACCGAGTCCTATCGCTCACCTGTCGTGGCCGCGCGTTTCGTTCGTATTAGCAGAGCGAGCGCTGCTCTCAGCTAGAAGGGCGAGTGGCCACGCAAAAAGAAAAACTCGGAAGAGCTGTGACCCGCATTCGATCGCTCAGAGAGGTGAGGCGTGGGGCAGCAATGCTGGAAACAATGACCCCTGGGACGGCGGGGTGTGTGTGGAGGGGGTGGAAAGAAGAAGGAGGGGTGGGAGGGGAGGGAGAGGGAGGTTTTGTGAATGGGCGGTGGTGTTTTGGACGTTGGACGCGTTCTTGAAGTTCTTGTTTTGCATGCACCGGCGAGGGAGGGGGGGGCACTCGTGTTCGGACATGGCCGTAGTCGTATGAACATGGACCCTGGCATCCCTACAATGCCGGGAAGGACCACGTTGGACTTTCTCCGACCAGGCAGACATTGCTTGCACCAAGCACGAAGCGCGTGAAGGGTGGCAGTTGCATCCTTTCACCGGGGGCCATAGTAGATAGGACCAAATATTGTTAGTAAAAATATGGAAATATATGGGTGTTTGTGTGTACCGTGGGTCCTATTAACTATGATCCCCCGTAATACTAAGAAACCGCTCATGAGGCGGACATTTTGGGTGTGGATGACAGCGTCGATTTTTTTTTTTTTTTTCAGGCGTGGCCACTTCTAGAAACAGCAATGGGTGTTCTATATAGCTGCCTCGTTGGTGCCTTACCATACTCACAACGACGTGATACGATCTATTTGGGGGGGGGGCGGGGGAGGCATTTCCATGAATGGACGATGGCTTTTCGGACGTTGGGCGCTTTCTTGGACCTCCTGTTTAGCATACACCCGCGGGAGGGGGGGGTGTACTCGATATCATGCATGGCCGTAGTCGTATGGCGGGGAGGGGGGGAGGGGGCGTGTTCCGTGGCGACTCGCGAGGGACTGGGATTGGCAGCTTCTTGGGCGGCATTTCGTCGCCTAATGGGGCGGGCCCGTTGAAGGTGTTTCGCGCCGGCTCTTGAGTTCTGTTATGAAATGCTGCTGCATTGTTGATGCTTGCAGCTGTTCAGGAGTGATCGACGTTTAGTCCCTTGTTAGGACAGTTAGGACAGCACTCCCGTCTGGGGGACTCATCACTTGAGTTTAGACTCTAATCTGGGTATATGTACAGCAGTACTGTGGTAAAAGGGATTGAGTTCTCACGGAATCCTCGTCGCATGGCAAACGTGACTCTGGACGGAAATATTAAGACCGTTTGGTTCTCATGTTGCCGTCCAGAGTGGTCCGTACATATATGCATAAATAGATAGATATATAGATATGTTTACGAAGTATACGAATCAGGCACATATATATATATATATATGCATACGGTACCTACATATACAAGGTACCTGGTAGATAACACTGGTATATACATGCACATACATGGATACATACATGCGACCAATCTGGACGGAAATGTAAGTGCCTTTTAGCCATTACTATCAAGACCAAGCGGTCCTAATGTTCACGCCCAGAGTGTCTCATACCAGTACCGTAAAAAATGCACGGAAGTATTGACCATATTACCTGATAAATTGTAATATATTATATGGAAGATAAGGTGTACGTAGCACTTCCTCTGTCCCACATGTAGAGTACCTCATACACATATGTTTATACAGGCGTTAAGTCGTGTGTCTTTAAGTTTTTAGTCGTTATCAAATTCCGTGTGCTGTGGACTATATGCACTACAGTAGTCTACTACAATAGTTGATACCCACAAAATTTCGTTTGGTGTCTTTGCTGATCCCCCCCCATTTTCCGGGCCCTCCCACCGCGAAAAAAACGCCTCGCACGGACACACCGACCGACCAAAAACCAGGAGAAGGACGCCACCGTCGAGAAGCTGGCCTCCGCTGAAACTCTCCTGGAAACTTCCCACAAAAATCTTGTGGAGGCGCAGACGCGCTGTCAGTCCCTGGAAGCCTCGATCGGAGATCAAGAGGCGGCGGCGGCCGCGGCCCGAGAGGATGCGTCGGAGCGTACGTCACATGCCGGCGAGAGGGTCTCCACTCTGGAGGGAGAGGCGTGCTCGTTGCGCGAAGAGGTGATGCTTTTTTTTTGCTACTATCAGAGTACTCCTCACAGCAGTTGGCGTGTTTGTGACTTCGGTCCCCCCCGTACCCCAAAAGTTGGCGTGTTAGTGTACTTTTGTGTGTTTTGAGTTTTGAGAAGGTTGTTTGTTGTTGGGTGTTTTGTGTTTTTGTTCTGGTGTTTTCGTTTTTTTCGGGGTTTTTTTTTTTTTTCGCGCGCGCGTTTGGGTGAGCTTTTTTTCTTGTTTTTGACCCGTGCTACCGTAAGGGTGGCGCCTAACTTTTTTTTTTTTTTTTTTTTTTGCATATAAAAGTGTTAGGCTAAACCCGATACACGATCAATCCCATGGGCTGTACATATGGGCATACAGTAGTGCCGGTCGCTATTCAGTGCCGGTATGTATGCGCCAGCCAGCAATACCGCCACTATTTGTAGCGTCAACCGGCACTAATTACTCCGCACACTACGTACCACACTGGTGAATCATCCCATCTACCTGTGCCAAGCGATTTGAGAGGCACTACTTAATTATTAATAGTACTTATAGCGGGCGACCGGCACTATAGAGAGACCAATACTATATACTGCTGTGTTGCAAACACTGCTTCAGGAAATGCGTAGGACCCAACGGTGTCGTGGACCTCTCCAGTTGAGGAGGGAGGCCCATCAGTGAAAAAAAACCCAAGGTTCGAAAAAAAAGTCGTGGCAAGCCTGAAAACGTGGTCTTAACTCCAGTGTGGTCTTATCTTCTTCTACTGAAAAATGTACCCCGTACTATTCCTGACCTTAATCTTATCGGGAAAAGCCCGATGTACCTGGCATTATCGTCTTAAAGTGGGTACACTTTTAGCTAAGCACGGTGCACCCCCCCATGGGCTACGAGCATCAATAGGTGTACCAGGGTAGGCACCTTTACGAACAACGGTTGGAAAAAACGAAATGGACCCCCAACGATGTTGGCTGGACGTTGGGTACAGCTCTTCAGTTTAGGAGCTCCGTCAGTCCGTCAGTCACAAATGAATCACAACTCGGACAGATCGTCTGCACATCATTCCCGCAAGGCAGATCTAGTTAGACCTTTCAAGGCGGATAGATCTATCCCCTATGTTGTATGATCTGTATGTCTGTATGATCTAGCTGACGTTGCCGGGTGGGAGCTGTACAATCTGCATGCTCTAGCACGTGTTTCCGGGGTTGGAACTGTGCCGTGCAGCTCCTGCTCACGACGGCAGGTGAGAAACTAGATGATCTAGATCATGATCTGTATGATCTGTAGGTCATGATCTATCCGAGATGTGATTTTTTTTTACTCGACAGTGCAACTATCCCGTACCACCGTAGCGCGGGTCTTGGTGGGAATTTTGCAACAGTAGGTAGTGCATAGTGTACGGCTCGGCCCGGCTTCGAAAGTGGTTTTGGTGTCGCACACAAAACTTCTCATTACAGCTCTTCAGTCTAAGATTTTTCTCGACATTTTACAAGGCGATCGGGGTAGGATTAGGGTTTGACCCGGCTTCGAAAAGGGTTGATGGCGTACACAAGCTCATGTTTACAGCTACATTCTTAGAAATTTCTCGAAATTGACCAGGCGATCGGGGTGAGGGCTATTTCAGGGTTTCCGGTCAAGTTGGCGTCATGCATACGGGAGGGGGTGTCTCGCTGTGGGGAACGGTTGCCTTTATTTTGTCTTGGGACTCTCCTCCAAATTTGGGGTGCTTTGTGTGTGTTTTTATGTGCTTTGTTTTGTGTTATTGTTGTTGGTTGCTTTTTAATATTTTCGTTTCATTGAATGGTTTGTCCTCTGGGTTGTGAGTGTTTTGAAGTGTTTTGGTGTAAGGGTGTGATGTTTTTTTGGTGTGTGTGTCCGGTGTTTTGATGTTCGGGTGTACCAAGGTACCAGGTATGTTTGTGTGTGTTTTCATGTGTTTCTATGCGTGTTTTGTCTGGTTCAGTTTTCTATGGGAACTTGTTGGTGTATGGGTGTCTACGATAGTAGTGTGTTTCATGTGTAATGTTTTTTTTAGTGTGATGACGCACAGCTATGACCTGACTCTCCTCTCGCTCCACCTTTCCCGACCCGCCCGCTCTCATGCAGCTCGCGGCGGCCACAATAAGGCTGCGAGAGGCCGAGGAACGGACTCGCGACGCCTCGGAGGAAGCAGCCCGCAGTCGGGCGGAGGCGGATGATCGTCGCGTGCGGTTGGAGGAGGCGCAGGAAGCTCTCCGATTGGCCGAACAGAGGTGACAGCACGAATGGCCTGCTTTCCTATTTTTTGTGTTCGGGGGGGGGAGGGCAGTAGTTATAATACCATGGGGAGAAAAAAACTTGAATTTTCTGGAATTCCCGAGCCGATTTTCGTTTATAGGAACAGTGTTGAATCCAGAGAGAAAAAGACGGGGAATTTTCGGGGTCGATTTTCGTTTTGGGAGGTATAGTAATGAATGCGGCGGGAACGAACGAGAATTTTCTCCAACAGGCTCTCGCGTACCGCAATTGCTCCAAAACAGTGGCGAACGCGTTGCTTTTGATGCGCTAGTTGGCGAGGGCTGGCTGGCGCCGAATGAGAACGGTCGCCACTTTTTGTATCGCTCGGCGTTGTTAACCCCTTGCGCAACAACTGCGCCCACGTGTCTCCCCTCCGAGCCGGAAAGCTTGAAGCTTGAGCAGGAGTAGAGGAGGGATGGGCTTAAGGCCCCGGCCTTTGCTGTCCGGGTGAAGACTTGCGGAGTTTTTTTTGGAGTGATGGTTGCGTCACGGCCGCCGCCGCCGCCGCCACCGCCGCTGCGCTTTGCTGTCGTTATCGTTGTCGTTATCGTTATCGTTTTTCGTTGTCGTTATCATTATCGTTTTTCGCTGTCGTTTTCATTGTCGTTTTTCGCTGTCGTTATCATTTATCGTTTTTCGCTGTCGTTATCATTATCGTTTTTCGCTGTCGCCCTTGGTGCCGGAATCGATGTCGTTACCGTTGTCGATCTCGTTGTCGTTATCGTGATCGATATCGATATCGTTAACTTTGTCGTTACCTTTATTGTTCCCGCTGCGCCATTGTTACCGGAATCTGTGTCACTATCGTTATCGATATCGCTACTTTATAGCTATCGTTATCACGATGGTTGTCGTTATCGTCATCGTTATCATGATCGTTATCGTTATCGGTATCGCTGTTATTTTCGTTCTCTTTATCATGATAGTTATCGTTGTCGGTATCGATATCGGTATCGTTATCACTATCGTTGCCGGAATCGTTATCGTCGTCTCTATCGGTATCATTGTCGTTCAATGTTTCCATTGTTACCATTATCGTTGTCTTCCGCACCACGGCTCAACGCTGCATTTTTTCAACGGTAGTGTCATCGCCGTGCCTCCTCTCCTCTTCTTCATCCCACTTTTCCCGCTGGTGTATACCGCCCTGTCCTTCGGCCGGCCCAAACGCTGTGGAAATTTCCGCGATTTTTTTTCGTGGCTGTCGCAGCAACAAGCGGGTGCCCGCTCTCGAGGCCGAAATGGAGGCAGAGAAGGCTGGGCGAAGGGAGTTGGAGAACACGCTGGAGGCGTTGCAGAGCCGGGCTCGTGATGCGGAAGGCCTCGCGAAGGACACGGCGAGGGATGGGGAGGAGATTATGAAAGCCCTATATGGGCAGGTGGATGCTTCGAACAAGGTACGCCGTGCTGTCCCTGCCTCGCGGTGGTATTGCTTCGTTTTTTTTGTTGTTGGCGGTACGGTATACCAGGTATGTGTTTACTCGGCACGGTTATGTGTTTACGTGGCACAGCAAACGTGTCTACATGGTATGGTTGTAGTGTATTGATGACACGGTGCGGACGTACGGGATGTGGGTGTGGTATGGGTAGGGTGTTTCCGTGCGTGGTAGGTTCGGGCTGTTTGCGTGACACCGTTAGGATGTAAGCACGCGATAAAAATCCCGGCACGAACGTTGCGGGAAGGGGGGAGGAGCGCCCGCTGGGTGACCCCCGGTTTGAGTTACTACTCGTGTTTTGTTTGTTTTGTTGTTGTTGTTGTTGTTGTCTTCACATTCAATTGTCCTTTCTAGTCAGCTTCATCATCACACCCAGTGTCCGTCCTGATTCCTTATCCTAGAGAGATACTGATTCCTTCCGTGGTCACAGACTGTGAGATAGAGGAAGAAGACCGAAAGTAAAAAAGTAGGTCGAGGATAACAAATCGGATGGACAATATATTTTTACACGGCATGGGCGTATGCATGGTACGTATGCGTGTAGTATCCGGTGTGGATGCTAACGTGGTACGGTATGGATGCAAACATGGCACGGTATATATGCGCACTCTACCCGGTATGGACGCGGTATGATACGGTACGGATGCAAACATGGGGTGGTATGGATGCAAACATGGTACGGTATCGATGCATACATTGTCTGGCACCTTGTATCAGGTACCTGCTATGAATCAAACATTTGCTCGGTATGGATGCATTCGCGGTACGGTATGAACCCGTGCCAGGCTTACATACAGACATTCAACTACAATACTATCAGGGGGGAACATACTGTGGTAAACAGGACCAAATATTCTCGGTGAAAATACTGGAATATATAGGTTTTTGTGTGTATGACGGGTCCTGATTGCTATGGGCACCCATTCTAGTGCGATACGAACGTATACCACTCTGTCCCATAATATAATAACCCCTTTCACACTAATTGTTAAACCAAAGGGTTATTGTATTTCGGGGCAGAGTGGTACCTGGTATGTGCAACGAGTAGGAGTACGGAACAAAGCCGACATGCTGGCGGATTTGTAAGCTCTCATGCGATGATTACGTAGCTCCCGCGCGAACTATGGCCGGCTTGCGGGGCAGTAGGGAGGGTACCAGCTGTTACGCGAAGTGGAGGGCGGGTTGGGGTGGGTGGGGGGGGGGGGGGGTGGGGGTACTCATTGTCATGCATCACCGGGGCGGGGGGGGGGGGGGGGGGGGGGGGGGGGGGGGGGGGGGGTACTCATTTTTTCTGCTTGCCTTAGTCATTTGACCATTGACCACGCATCCCTTTCGAGA